>JANHFO010009369.1:214769-227668 GCA_032468095.1 Pareas carinatus | reverse complement strand
GATTGCGAGTTTCTTGGCGACGTTTCGGTGAGGTCTCACTCACCATCTTCAGGCTGGTGCCTCTGGCTTGTTTCAATATATATATATTGAATGGTACAGTGGTTAAAAGCAGCACTGCAGGCTATTTCTGCTGAGTATCATCTGCCATTAGCTATCAAAAGTTCAGCAGTTCGATTCTTACTGGCTCAAGGTTGACTCAGCCTTTCATCCTTCCGAGGTTGGTAAAATGAGGACCCAGATTGTTGAGGGCAATATGCTGACTGTGTAAAACGCTTAGAGAGTGATGTAAAGTACTATTAAGCAGTATATAAGTCTTTTAAATAATAAATAAATATTTAAGTCTTGGATCCATTTTATAACTGAAAGGCTATCAAGTAACTTCTTAAATTTGTTCCCTTGATTTCAAATGACTGGGCTTAAAAATATTAATTATACAATTAAAAAATAGCATAACTTAAACAAAAATAATAAATTCAGCAGGTTTGAACAGTAACACAAGGATCGAGGAATAAACTCACACACAACCAGATTCAATATTGGGAATAGCTTTATAAAAATAAATATAAATAGGCCAACGGAGATTAAAAATGCTTAATGGCCAAAAACTGTTTCTGGCTTGTAGAAGAGAGGAAAAGTGGAAGTGGGAAGGAGAGATAGAAACCACATAATAAACACTTTGTTGTAAACTCCATGTGCAATTTAAGAAATGTCCAGTAAATAATGTGTTGAAAATACACACTGAAAAGGGACAATAAAAGACATTTAAAAGTCAATTCCATTCGCCCATTTCTTTCTCTTCACATTTTATTAGTCATTTTCACCTGAGAAACTGCCTGACAACGTGCTCTGCAGGCCTCAAAACTTAGCACTTTTTAAAACATTGAGTCAGGCCCAAGATCCATTGTTGCCTACAATGGGATTTGAATGTTTTTGTGACCAACACTTTCTTTTTGAATTATTTGCTGCTGTGTTTTCCTTTTTATAACTATATAAAAGCTAATGTCAGAAGATCCCAGAGGAAACAGTGGAATAGATATACATTCAAAGATTGCATGGTGCTGAATTAGAAGTAATGCATTTTAATAATTCTTCGCTTCAGCAGCTATTACTGGAATTACTGTGTTTCATACTAATTCCAGGCAAACTAAAGCATGAAGCTACACAATCTGAATATTAAATAGTATCAATCATTACAAAATGACATTGTGTTCTAATTTTCTTAACTACAGAGAATATCCTAAGTAAAATAAAATGGCACGATACAATTAGCATATCTGCATGTTTGTACCTGAAGATGTGATATGTGAGTATTTACATTTTTATATTGCAGAAGGGAAATGATTTTTCCCTCTATCAGGTTTTTGCATCCAGAATGAAACCCACAGCTCGGTACACAAATATAAAGCACCTGCTTCAATTCTCAGCATCTCAATTTTAAAAATATTTTTTATGGTATAACTAGGAAAGTTATTTGTCCCAAGATTTAGTGCACTCACTGTGCTGAACAGTGGAAACTTCAATTCCATTTCATCCTTTTCATGCTTTTTCAAATTATTCTCCCCTCTTCAATTTCTCCTTGCTCATAAAAACTGAGAGTGGGTGTAAGTTTTCTTCTGGAATTTACAAAAGTGAAAAGGCAAGGTCCCCATTATCCCTTTACTTAGAATCTCTTTCTTTCTTTCAGCTTTAAAATGCTTCCCTGTACACCCACAAAATGCTTCTTCTATAGTATTCATTCATTCATTCATTCATTCATTCATTCACTCACTCATTCATTCATTCTTAGATTTATTTGCTGCCTGGTCTTGCCATGGGGCCACTCTGTGCGGCCCAGTGAAGCAACAAAATTAATAACTAAATTTAAAACAATAAAATGCAAAAAAAGAAAGAATTAAAGGTGCAAAAATAGCAATAGCATAGCAATGAAACAATAAAAATAAACTATGAAAGTACAATAACATGAAATTAAAAAGGTGAGCGGAGGAGGAACAGGAAATTCAGGGAAGGAGGGGAGGGTCACCTAATTAGTGAGGGAGCCACCTCCAATGATGTACTCCCTTATTGGGTCCTAGGCCAACTGGAAAGCCAAGTCTTCAGGCCCTTGCACCAAGAATAGGAGAGAATGGGGGCAAACCTCACCCTGAAGGCAGGATGTTCCAGAGGGCCAATGCTACAGCAGGAGAAGGCTCTACTCTTGGATTCTGTCAGTTGGAGTTCTTAACTAATAGGATTCTCAACAGGCCTCCTTGCCTTTAAGGTATGAGTTACTTTGTATGGTATGTTAACAATTTTGTGACAATGCATTGCTGTATATTTCTGTGATTATGCTTTAAAAGGAATCTTTTTTAAAAAACAGAATTCTCGTTCATCTCCCATTTGGAGGTTAAAACAGAGAAAGTCAGGGAGCAAAGTATCAAAGTGTGGCAGTAACAACCCAGTTTTAACTTATGTGCAATGTATCAGAACTTCACAGATTTACATTTTTATAGACTGTAGCTCAGCCAATTTTTCATTTTTATTTAATTTTTAAATGGTAAACTTTGTATGGGAGAATGTAACATAGAGTCACAGGAGGGAGGGGTGTTTCCTAAGGAGCAAAGCAACAGCACAACTGAAAACTTCAGTATGCAAGAATGAAAGTGAAGGCAGACCCTCAGAAGCAGTTCTCAAGAGATATCAAATAGTTACACAGTAAGAGTTTTAGTCTGATAAGATTCCTGTCTATAAGTGAACAACAATAAAGAAGCTACTCTGAAGAAACCCCTTGTGTCATTCTAGATTCTTGGGGATTCTTTCTGAGATTTTTCTCTTACTGTTTCCTTTTTCTAAAAGGGGAGGAGACAGTGGTAAACAAATGTGCTCCAAGTAGTTTCAGTTTTTATTTCCAGTGATTTTTGTTGTCTATCCACAATGCCGTGAAATAATGGGTCAACAATGCCAATGAAGCATTACAATACAGACACAACCTCTAGTCGACAAATAAATAAATCTATCATCCCTGGAGGAGTGGTAAAAGAAAGAAAAAAGAACACGGTGAGTACAAAAGGTTTTTCAGATCAATTACACTGAATCACAGTATACCAAAATTAATGCCATACTTTGAGTGTTGCTGATGTTGAGGTTAGCAATTATGTCATCCTCTGGATATAACATTCTGGATAGAACAATCTGAAAGAGCGGATGAACTTAGAAGTAACATGATTAAGTCATCAAAACATGAAACCTTTTCATCAGAGCAGAAGTATCATTGATTAGCCAGCAAAAAAGCAATGGAGACAAAGTACTTCATTCAGAAGACAGATTCACTGGATGTTCTTTTCTATCGTTCTGCTTCAGCAAACGGGAAAAAAACAGTTGTATGATCACTGTGCCCAAGAGACCACAATAGACAGAACCTGAGAAAACAGTAGAATTGGATATGATGTAGTAGTCGTTGTTTTTTACCGTTTTGACATATTTTCTGAATTCTAATTTTTCACTTATCATCCTACTTGATGGACAAGTCTGAAGCCTCTAGACCAGTGATGGCTAACGTTGTAGACACCAAATGCCCAGATGAGTTGCAACTAATGAGGCGCATATCATGACATCATTGCCTGGCACCGCTACTCTCTTTCTGAGCATGCACATGACCCCATGATGTCATTGCCTAGTGCCACTACTCCTTTCTGAGCACTGGGGCGATGCTGGGGCGTCTTGGCTTATATACCAGTAGAGAGGGCTCTGCATGTCCACTGCGGCACGCATGCCATAGGTTCACCATCACTGCTCTAGACATACTGTATGTTTATGAAAAAGGAAATGTTATTCAAAGTCTTTAATCTAAACTCAAACTTTTAGATCCTGACCAAAAAGAAAGAAAGAAGGGGGGGAACCCATAACAACAAGGATATACAGCAAGAGTTGGCAACACTATCCAGAGGTCACACAAAATTGTAGGAGAGTAAGCATGGTACATATGGGTACTATAGCAAAGTGGATGGGTCTGGGTCATAGTTTTCAAAGAGAAAAAAGGATGGACAAGAGATTTATGAGGTAGAGTCGATGCCTAAGTAAAAATGAGTTTAAAATTCTTGATTAGATCAGTCTAGATCATAGATTTGAAGGGGCTGTATTGAAAATGACTGAAGAATTAGGAAATAAATAACATGAATTTGTCAAGTTTGTCAACAGATAAAGGAAAGAAACAGACAATTTACAAGTTTGTAGTTTGAATGACTACTATTGTTAAAACAGTCCTGTAGAGCTGGTCTTCAGAGGTTGTGAGGAGTTCATGGAGCCAGGTGTGGCAAACTGCCCTGTCTCCATGGCAACCACACTCCTGCAGTCTCGTTATCTACTAGTTCCCAAAACATTCTCTCATTATTTTGGCTCATATTACCTTCTCATGCTTATCACCTAAGTGAGTAGAAAGCTACCTTTTGGTTGATATGCTTTGAGGAGGCCTCAAAAGGGGGAATGGATCTACAGGGAGGATGACATAAGCCTTAGCCAATAGAAACACTGTTGCTACTTTCTGTCTTTTGCTGTGAAACCTATGCTTATTGAATAAATGCTCTAAATTGGGGCAGACATCTTTTGATCATCCTAATGACTGGACTCGGATTCCTTCAAGTTCAAACAAAAACAAACTAATATAATCAAAAAGTTGGACAATATTTGATTTTAAAGGTTTATGGGTTTGCCAAATAGAGAACAGGGGGACAAAAACAGGGGACATGTTCTTTGCCTGACATCAGGTAATCATTCTAAGTTTCTGGAGCATTGTGAAGAACTCATTCCTTCCCCAAGTATTGGGAGGGTTTGGAGAGTAGGACTGTGAGGATATTTGGTCTAATGTCTTGGGGTGGGGAAGGCATTTTTTAAACAATGTTTTATGGTTTGTTGCCATGAAATCATTTAATGAGATAGGTGGCAATATAAGTTCACCTAGCATTCCTTAGAAGATTGAGATATTCTATGAAATGTTTAATAACCTACAGAAACTTGGATCTCTTTCCATGTGAAGAATGAAGAAATAGCTTACAAAGAGTTTTTAATCATCAGTTCTTTACATTGTTTTCCAGACCTCTTAGGCTGCATATTTAATATTGGAAAATGCATAATGAAACAGGTAGCTTTTATGCACCTTATTACTATTAGACACAGACAGTCTTCTTTCACAATAATTTAAGACCATCTAAAATAGATGCCATCATCACATTCCTAGCAGCATATTTATAGTGAGAAAGGGAGAGAAGGTACACCAGAAGTTAGAAAGAAGTATAGCAAGGAGATCCTACAAGTCTAGGAAACATTAGAAGTTTGATAGAGGTTTCCATACCCGAAGTATACAATGTCTTGTATAAGGACCTTATCTAGTCCTTACAAGACTATTATTTCAACATTCCTTTATTCTCTGTTTCAATGTATAAATGAATATAGGTGATCAGATTGCAAATAGGTGATTCTCAGTAATCATGTACCAAGAACAATACATTGATTTTACCTATCCTTCCTTTATTAATAGATACACATTTGTCTTGCAATCTGATTCTAATTGTAAAGGGAAACAATAGCTCCAAATGAAGACCCAGGTTTACTTTTTCCTCTCTATTTAATTGCCAGACATGCATACTCCATATAGGTTCTATTATTGATAAACTCTCAGTCAGCAACTAGGAAAACAGTCTTCCATTAGAATGGCCCAGGAACCAAGTACAATCCATGAATATGTATATATTTTTACAAATTCAACAATAATAATGAAATATCTTGCTTTAAAAACCAACTGAAATCAGCTTAATCAAGCACCTTCAGCAAAAAGTATGCATGGAATTCAAATAGATATGTTAAGCAGTGGATTATATGTACATTGAGCCAACAATGCCAATGAAGCATTATGAAAGCTACAATACAGACACAACTCTGGTCAATATATATAAATAAATCTGTCATCTCTGGAGGTGTGGTAAAAGAAAAGAAAAGAAAAGAAAAGAAGCACTTGTAAGTACAAAAGGTTTTTCAGATCAATTACACTGAATCGCACTATACCAAAAATGATGCCACAATGAGAATGAGTGTTGCTGATGAGAGCATATGCACCTGAGACAAATTCCTTGTGTGTCCAGGCACACTTGCCCAATAACCAATTCTTCTTATCCTTCTTCTCAAAGAGCACAAGTTTTAGAAAAAATATTAGCCTGAAGCATGATCAATCTTTATAAACAAAGAGGTGTGAGGTTAAAAACCACCTCCCTCCCTCCCCAAAGGGAAAACTGAAGCAGATAAACTTGGATTCTTTTTACACTTGCCTGCAGGGAAAACTCGCAAGATTGCTTTCCAACAACTTGCCACTGGCTATAGAGAGCTATCCTTAAAAAACCCAGATAGTTTAAAAGTAAACCATATACACAATGGGCCTAACTGACAAGCTCCAGAATTTCATCCTACCTAGATTTGAAGAGAGACGGAAACTCTGTTGCCACCACCACCCCTGATACACCAGCAAGGCGATGGATGGTGTTGTATCCCAACGGGACCAGGGCAGGAAAATTCAGCCGACTGATTGGGGAGACCGATCGGGCCAACACGCGGGAGAAGCAGGGGTACCGATTGGGCACACTCCAAGCATGGGAAACACGGAGGCCATTTAAGCAGATGAGCGGCACGGAGCTGCGTCTTCGGCCAGCAAACCCCATGTTGGTGTTAATAAACGGGTTAAGTTGATCGCGTCTCCGTACCCTTATTACCCCCTACCTAATACACAACAAATGGGAAAGTCACACAGAAAAGGAAAAGATTGAAATAGTGTTTTCACTATCAATCATACCATAGGAGGAGACCAGCTGAGGCTGAGGAGTCAAATGCATTCTCAGTCTAGTCCTTTCACTCCCACAAGAGATCTAAATCCAGCCCACCTTGAATTCTTTTGACTCTTATCTGCCGCCAATTTGCTTTGATTGTTAGTAGTTTAGATTCTTGTAGAAAGGTTTAACATGCAATAAACCTATATTCATTTGAACTGTCTGGACTTCCTGATTTCCTGCGCTTGACACATACCATGTATGTCAGAAATTATTATACTTTAACCCCTTAGCTTTACAAGAGAAGAGAAGATCCTCCTGGTTACAGCTATATGCAAGGTAAAAAAGAAATCAATGTCATGATATAAGGAGCAGAGGTAATGACATTAATTTTAAAAATAATTACAAATTTTTCTCAGCATTTTAGTTAACAAGAGAATATAAATGCAATAATGCAAATATGAAATGCCACCATAATCCTATAAATATGAAACAGCATTCTAACCTTTCAAATCTCTAATTTATGTCTATTTTCTGCAAAGCATATGGCATAGTAGCTTAGAGGCAAAACTAAATGGTGCAAACTAAACAATTTTTTTCACTCACTAGTACCCTACCCATAACCAGATACTAATACAACAGCAATGTTCATGTTCTCCCTTTTGCATTGTATCTTTTCTCTAGAAAATATAGAAAGGCAAATATACAAAGTAATACCTTTTTTTCCCCAACAAGACATTGTGAAGTAACCCTTTCAAAACCCAGTGGGCTTCATAAATTTCAGAAAACCTAAACCTAAATCTTCCTTATCATAGTTCAACAATTTGCTATCAAATCATATTTGATATTTATCTTACTCTGACTTTCATATATTTCCCTAAGGTGTAATATTGTTGTGTAGAGTGAATTATTCTATTACAAAAAAAACCACATGCATCCTGTTTTCAACATTGTCAATAGCAAATATGAACCTCATTAAATAGGCGGAAAGCACTCTTGAAATATTACAGTCTGATTGGTTTCTCAAACACAACTCTGTCAACTACTCGACAAGTCATACAACTCTATCAGCAATGCATGTTTACTAAAGAGACCTGTTGACAAACATTGGTTAAAAATTGTATATTGCTAAAATGGAAATAAATGAATATGCTTACTGGAGGCAATCTAGCAACATAAAATGTTCAAATTTAATTACACTCTTATCCAAACCCTTGAAAAGCTGACAAAGTTGCATTTGTCTGAATAGGCTTTAACCTTATGGTAGAAGGGAGATATATTATTTTATTCAGTATAATAGGCTTGATGAGTCACTCTCTTACACTGGAAGAAGGTTGAGAAGAAAAATTACACAAATTGGTGTCCATTTGCAGTGCAGGCTTTTTGATGAATTAGATTCCATATGTCGTTCCCAGCTTTCATTCTCAAAATATTTACTTTACAAGTAGTATCTGTTAATAACACGGAAATCTAGTGTATTTATGATCTGAGCAGAAAAATATCAAGAATAAACTGGTAGGGAACCCTCCAAGAAATTTGTCAGTCAAAAAACGTGCATAAGAAGAGAAGCAAGAGTTGTTACAAAAACAACAAAGAGTATTGTGGCATATTTTAAACAAACTACATTATTACGATTTTGTGAAATAGACATCCTTTCGTCAAATGTACTGTAGGATGCAATGTCATCTTTGTTCATCATACTTTTCTCTCTGTGTAAATGCACAGAATAATATGTAGAACAGGGCTGTGCATGTCTGAAAAGATCAAAACATTGAAAAGTATCTTTTATCAACACAGATTAGTGGTTCTGTGGAGATTCTCGGTCATCCAGGTCATAGTTTCATCATAAACTGATGAAGCTCTTTGGATGAGAAGTGAAACAACTTCTTCTCAAAGAAAAACAGTCCAGTTGTCTTTTCAAAAAGCACTTTTGAGACTACTGTGACTAGCATTAGCTCCCCAAAATTTCGTAGGCACAAGTTGAACCTCAGACCTTTTGAATACAAAGCATGTGCTCTATTACTGATCTATGGCCTTTTTGATTTGGGGCAGGATAGCCTGATCATCAACTCATCCCAGAAACCCTCATAACCAAATTCCAGAGTTGATCTTTTCAACAGTTAGCTAAGCATTTTTCTCCGGCTGCTATTATTCCATTCCAGTTTTCAAATACTGCCCACACCTACGAAGAATGGAAAGAATGCTTTTGAAGTAGCACTGGTTGGTTGGGTTCATCAGGAAAACTCTTGACAGAAGGATTAGGAGTGTACCTTAATTATATAACCCAGTGCTAAATTTGAAAATGAAAAATAACTGAACATCTGATAGACCTGACCACAAATTAATATGGGGGGGGAGATAAGAAAAGAGAATACCCAGTAATTCTAAATAACTGAAATAGAACATAAGAAATTGGAAGATATGGATAGCAAGATGGTTACCTTCCAAAAATAACATTTCATAGGGCTTTGGCAAAACCGAATCTTCTCTTTTGGTGAAACGAAAAGGTGCAAACTCCCCCACCCCTCCGATTTTACTAAGCAATCAAATAATAATTGAGGGTACTCTTAAAATGTAGAACAAAGGTTGAATTAAGATAGGTAGAAAAAATTAATAAAGTTACAGCAACTGAACAGGACAACTTTAATTTATAGAACTTAAATAATATTTAAAACTCAGACAACTTATATTCATTTGTGACCTTGCAAATTCAGTAAAGAATCCTGCTGATATGTGTTAATACATCTGTTTGTTGTATGTCAGTTTTAGTTCTGCTATAAGAAACAGATGAACCAAGGAGAATTGGGGGAGGGAATTTATTAGATATTTAGTCTTAGCTAAATAAAAATATTAACTTTGTCAAATTAATAATTACATTAATACATTTCAACAGACAATACATGTCCAAGCCGTCTAACCATTGAAGCACATTGCAGTTCCATAATCAGTGTGAATGATGCAATATACACTACTTCCCTACTAAAGTCTTTAGGCAAATAACATAAATTGCCATAAATGGCACAAAATTAACTGAAACCTAACTACTTTTTTATCAAGACTATCTGGGGTGTGGTTGAATAGTCTGTTATTTCAAGATGTCTGAACAGAAATTTTGGACAGAAATTAGTTGATGCACTAATTTTTGTCCAGGACAACTATTATTGATGTATATGCAGTTGCAAAGCAGGTCTGAAATTAAAATACCGTGAATATATTTAATATATAATGTTCAGCAATCAAATGGGCATTAATTTAGATAATTATTGACCTAAACATTTTGATCTCTCCCTTTTCCATTAAATGTGCAACTGCATTAACCACAATGATTTTACCAGGTCATGCTTCATGTCAATACGACTTGTATTTACTAAATGACAATTTCAGCCATATAATCTACTTCTTTGTTGCTATTTCTATCACAAAAATAATTAATATATAGTATATATATAATTAATATATATTAAACCAGTTTAGCCTATACTTGGATTTAGCCACCTGCCTAGAATTTGCAAAATTTAAATTATAGCCAGGGAGGTTAACCTAAGATACCTGTTGATTGGTTATTTTTATCCAGATAAACATGTATATTTTTCCTCCCTCTAAGACCTGGTCATAAATCTCAGTCAATTTATCAAGATCTATTTAGAAATTACCGCTTGATGCAGTTTCATGTTACCATGTAAATGAAAAGGTCATTAGATGAATTCTGTTGATGACTTGAGAACTGCAAGGTGAATGCAACTTTGAAGATCAGATTATAAACATTTTGCATAAGATTTATAGCCACTATCTCATCGGTCTTTACTCTTCTTAGCTATGAAGCTATAGAAACTTTAAGATACATTCCACTTAAAAGACTCACAAATAAACAATTATATTAGAACTGAACCTACTTATATAATTCCCTTTTTACTTCCACTTAAGATATATACAGATCAGTCTTTTGTGCAATGTGTCTATGCAAGAAGGTATTTTCCTCTCCTTTGAGCCCTCTTTTAGGTAAAATAACTTGTGAGTTACAAATGCCTTCAGTTGATAGTGAAATTAACAGCAGTAAATCTGACCCAAGTTCTCAGTTATTACTAGAAATCCCAGAGGTTTTATGGCCCATTAATCCTATATTGCTTTATGAAAGTAGACTTCATCTCATTCTTGTGAGAAAAGAAAGATAATCTTTACACTTTTAATCTCTAAATTCTAACTCTTTCTGGAGTTTGTTATTTAACATCTAAATAGTGAGAATAAGCAGCATATTAAAAAATCTAAGCCCTGCCTAATAGCCAAAAAAAGGGTAGATTTAATCCATTTGGCTCAATATTAAGGAGGTTGGGAAGACATAATTTTAGATTTGTCTGAAAATTACAGTATTTCTTATGAATGAAAAAAAGAGCAAAGGCTGCTGTAAGTACCTTTAGAGCAAACAAATGAATTATAAGACAGAAAGGGCAACTGCAAGCTAAAATTGCCAAATTATGCTTTTATCAAGAGATTTGCTTCTATCACCCAGAGCTTCAATCAGTATAAAACCATTTTCTTGCATGGCTGGGTTGACAGATCTCAGAGTCTAAATATTTTAAAGAGAATGGTTTTAAGTGATTTCCCACAAAAATTCAAGTGCAAAAAGGCACAGCAGCTAATTCTTGGTAATGAATAAGGAAGGAAATTCAGGGGTCATAACTTAGATGATTTAAGTAGGCTTTCAGAATAATTGCATGGTACATTTGTCTTAAAAAGCCACATGTGTTGTTAATTGGGAACATGTAAGAACGAAACTTGTGCACTGCACTGAATGGATTCAAACAGGCTAAGCCTGGAGGGCTTTATGACTTTAATGTATTTGGATAAGTTGCTAATGCTGATCACAGATCATTCTGAAAATAAAATTCAGTGCTTCAGACACAATTCCAAGTTTAGTGCTAAACAAGCAAATATGTTTCAGCTGTCTCTTCCATTTTGCAATCAAGTATACATGAAAAAAAAATTCAGACCGTTTGTCTGCTTGCAGTGATGTGTCTGCAATTAAATACAAAATTCAAGAAAGAACATACAAATCACATGTCACCAATCTATCTGATCAGGGAAATACAGTACCTCGCTCTGCTAAAAATGGAAATGATATACCTACAATATTATTAGTGTGTCAAGTAATCAACGATTATTATTTAACTGTCTTCTAAGTGATTCATTAATCTAGTGTCTGATTAGCTGTGTAATCCAGTAATATTTATTCCAAATTAAATGCCGCGAACCTCAGCAGATTCTCCTCTACCATTCAAAGTATTTATGGTTGCAGCCAAACTTTAACGAAAGTCTTCCCAAAAAACAACAATTTAGATAATAATATAAAATAACTTCATAATAGATCATGGTACATGCAGCTATCTATTGAGAGCTGCTTCTCAGAAAGACTAGACCTGGTAACATTCAGAATATTGCTTGAAGGTTGAATCATTGCAACTGGACTAATTTTTTGTGTTAGTTTAAGATTTTTTACTGCTCATCCAAGCAGCTTCATCAGTCAGAGCAAGCCAGTTAGGTAGAGAGTCATTGGAATGTACCAACTTCTGCTAAACCAACCTCAGGAGTTGGTACATACCAACAACTCTCTGCCTAACTGGCTTGCTCTGACTGCTAAAGCTGTTTGATGATCAATTAGAATAGAGCTGAAAGGGACCTTGGAGGTCTTCTAGTTCAACCCCCTGGTCAAGCAGGAGACCCTATACCATTCCAGACGAGTGATCTTTCAGTCTCTTCTTAATAAACTCTAGTGATGAAGCACCCAGAACTTCAGAAGGCAAGCTGTTTCACGGATTAATTATCCTTACTGTTATGAAGTTTCTCTTTAATTCCAGGTTGCTTCTCTCCTTGATTAGTTTCCATCCATTGTTTCTTGTCTTGCCTTTTGGTGCTTTGAAAAATAAGTTGATCCTCTCTTCTATACTGGAATACTGCTATCGTGTCACCTTAAGGATGAGCAGTGAAACGTCACAAACTAACAACAAAAATTAGTTGGAATGACTCAACCTTCAGACGACTCTGAAGTAGCCGTACTCGGGTTCGAAGAACGAGGCAGGGAGACTCTGTGCAATATCTTTATTGGTTACAGTGAGCAGG
>JANHFO010009369.1:142264-157514 GCA_032468095.1 Pareas carinatus | reverse complement strand
ACCAGATTCTTTCCAATGCAGTCTATAGTAGACTGATGCTATAGCTGATTATGACAGGTGATAAAAGATAGATGGCAGACATGCAGACAGACAGACAGACTTTCTCAAATAACAGTATTATGTAGTCTTTGTTTGGTTGTTTGTTTAAGCTTTTACTTCTTGTAAAGTAATTCTATGGTTAAAATCCATTAAACACATATGAGTGCTGCTGGACCATGTAGAATAGGATTTTATAGCAATCTAGATAAAAAGTAGAAATATGATGTGGTATACACAACGGCTGATATCCTGTACCTGTCAACCCCAATTAAAAAACAACTTTTCTTGAATTTGGGCACAGACAAAGAAAAGATACTGTTGCTTCAACTTGAGAAATATCAATTCTTCATTCTGCAGTTTATCCTATCATTTGCCCGTATAGTGCGATATGACAGATAGAGTGCTAGATTGGGACTTGGGTTTGGGTTATGAGAATAAACCCAAAGGAATAAGGAATGACCGCAGCATTTTAACCTCTAACTTCTTAGAGAAATGTCAGGATGTAAATGAAATAAATAATGAACAAACACATTTGGGTAAGGAAGTTTTCTAAGGAAGCAATTCTGTCACCCTGTGGTACCTTAGTACATGTTTTAAAAAATGTTAAAAGAAAAATAGAGAAAAAGCATTTAACATCAGAATCAAGCAAAAATAACCCTAATAGAAGAGATGATATATATATACAATATATGTATCTTTCTAAGATAGGGATCAGCACAACTGCCATAACTGACCTTATTTCTTTTAAGTTTCTTTGCCAGTGAGCTTCCAGGTGTAGGTAAAGGTGTCGACTATCACCTATAAAATCCTTCCTAGTATAGGGTCAAGTTATTTGAGAAACTGTCTATCTCTCATGATTTCTATTCATCTGATAAATCAGGGAGAATCAGTATGTTTTTAGTAGTTTCAATCAAACATTGCCAACTACTGGGATTCAGGATGTGTGCCTGCCCTCAGGTATGATTGTCCCTCCATCTGACTTCCACTCTGATTATGGCCCACAATTCTTTACATGTCTTGGAAGCTTTGGCTGTTCTCCTAGGCCTTGGTCTAAGACTCCTTTGTAGACCTGTTGATTTAAGTTTCTTGTTGGTGTGTTTGTCCCAACACATAGGGGGAACCTTTACCTTTTTTTAACCAGTTATTTTAGAGTTGGGTAGGCTCTAATTGTCTTGAATCAAACAAAACAAACTTGCTGAGATGTTCAGGGAAAAACATATACCTATAATAATGTGATAAGTAAATTGAATTTTTGTGTGTCTATTCTTTTATTCTTGTTTGAAAAATAACTCTTGTGGTTACAAAAACCTGATCATTGTGATTTCTAAAAACAAAAAGCATCTATCTGCTTAGTTTCTGGAGATCACCTTAAAATTAGATAGATATACTATGAATTAAATTCCTTGAAGCAAGTTCCAGTTTGCTTGGAAGTGCATTCTATTTCCTCTTAACTGACTCTAACCCACTCTCAGGCTTTCCTACATATTCTTGCAGTGCAGATCCTCCTGTTTTATTGAATATTTACTTCCATTCTATCCTTCATCCAAAAGGTGACAAGCATATCTGATTTGTGTGTCACCGTCTTCAATCTACCTTTTCTTCCATATTTCCAAATACTGTATTTGCTCTGTGATAAGAAATTGCTTTACTATTGTCAAAAAATAAAATATAAATTTCAGATAAAAGACTAATTGAGACCAGATTTGTTCTGAGCACAAATGACTACTAAGAGGTTGGATTAGCTAATATTTTTCCTCTAACCTTCCTCCAGTCATAACCACTCAAGTAATTTTAGCACAGAAGACTTACATTCCACAAGACTCTGTTAAATCTTACCCCCTTGTCAGCAATAAAACATATTCATAATAATTAAATAAATAACAAATTTGTTAAATAATGAATGCCAGATCCAGCTCTGGAGCCAAGAATATATTTGCTTTAATGTACTTGTACTGGACGTTTTGCTCCTGGATCATCTACTTTTATTTCATACTTCTGCTCAAATTTGACCTTTCATTATGCAATTTTATACTACAATTAATATAATTAATTAGAAAATAAATGGAACATAAGAGTAAATTTGATTTATGAGTGTAAGACTAGACAAAAAGTCCGACTGTTTCATTAGGCAAATATCACATGAAAGTGTTACTAACTTATCTTGGAGAAAATTTAGGTATGGTAGATATAATGTGAACCTGACCTTCTGAAGTAAATTAGGTTTCAATTTTATAATGATTTTCCTGGGTCAAAGCTCTAATGAAATCAGTCAAGCTTACTTCTAAATAAAGATGCAAAGGAATGCATTATTGTAGTTACATTAAAAATGCATGTCTTGTCACTTCTTATGACAGATTGATGGTTGCTTCTGAGTCCAGTTCAAGACTAGGTTATTTACATTATGTCTTATGTAGTTAGAATCTATCGTACACTCAGATCTACCATAGGGCAGGATTTGCAGGTTCCCATGACAAATGTATGGCTTGTCACTTCTAGGCAGAGGCTCTAGTCAGCAATGTTTTCCAGTTCAACAGGAAGCATTCCCTGATTCCATTAAAAGAGGCAATGATGAAGTTAAGAAATCATCTCTGAACCCAACCAATGTGAGTAACTAATAGAGCAGCGATGGCTTACCTTTTAGACACCGAGTGCCCGAATGAGTCACGGCTAATGAGTCACGGTGTGTGATGTCATCATTTGGCACCTCTACTCTCTTTCTGAGCATGCGCATGGCCCCGTGACATCATCGCCCAGCACTGCTACTCTCTTTCTGAGTATGTTCAGTTCTTGGGCGATGCTGGGGCGACTTGGTTCGCGTGCCAGCAGAGACAGCTCTGCTTGCCCACTGTGGCACGTGTGCCATAGGTTTGCCATCACTACTATAGAGCAATGCCTAACATTCCCTATTTAGTGAATCTGGAGGAGAAGCAGCGGTGAAACTCCAGAATTCCTAGAAGAACAGATTACATGTTCCAGTCAGGATTTAGGAAGGCTTTATCATCTATTCAGAGTTTAGTCACTCATCTGGTTTTGAACAACGGTACCACATTCGTTCATAAACCAGATGCACCATTCATGAAGGGAGACCTTGTAGAAGTGGCCCATGTTTTGGGAAACACCAAACTGGATTCCTGCAATGTGCTGTTTGCAGGACTAGAAGCTGCCGTCCATCCCACATTGAAGCAAACAGATTGCTGTCTGCTCCAGCGTTCAATACAGCTATGTTATTTGCATTGCATCTCATGTCATTAGAATCTGTCTTACACTCAGACCTACCATAGGGCATTCTATTCATACAATGTCTTTCTTATTACATTTAGAAGGGGTTTAAGAAAGATATTAGCACCTAAGCTTTTTTTTAGGGGAGATGTTTTTATAAAAGATGCAGTTTTTACCCAGTTTTATTTTTTTCTTATTATGAAAGACTGGACCTACACATGATATGTAAAATGTTAGACTACATAAACATTGATGCCCATTTGAGGGAAAATATTGGGCTACAACTATGTAAAATTGGAAAGACCTATGAGGGGCTAGGCAAAGAAGCAAAGAATAGGCAAGAATAGTGAATCCATTTACTTTCTATTAAAATCAGGGATGGATGATCAATGATTATTCTGGAACAAACGGCTGGATTGTAAAGTCTCAGAATAAGGCAATTCCTCTTAATAATCATGCAAGACTCAAGAACACTTTATCAATATTTAAGAGCCAGGATGGTGCAATGGTTAAAAGCAGCACTGCAGACTATTTCTGCTGACTGCAATCTGCCATTAGCCATCAAAAGTTCAGCAGTTCGATTCTCACTGGCTCAAGGTTGACGCAGCCTTCCATTCTTCCGAGGTTGGTAAAATGAGGACCCAGATTGTTGGGGGGCAATTTACTGACTGTATAAACTGCTTAGAGAGTGCTGTAAAGCACTGTTAAGCGGTATATAAATCTAAATAATAAATACATACATACATACATACATACATACATACATACATACATACATACATACATACATACATACATAAATATTATTACTTCCCAGTATTTAATAACTTCCCTTCTCTGTTACTATTAGAAATTGCAATTTGACTGTAGCTCTGGAAGAGCTCTGGAAGAATTATCAAATCCTCTGGGGGTCAAGGTAAGACTTTTTGGGGTACATCCAGATGTCAGGTCTCAAGTAATGCTTGCTGAGCTTTATCTGAATACCACTTCAGACTTTATGTACTGAAGGTATCATAATGCTAAATTGGAAATTTCATTGGCTATAATATTGATTTTGAATTTAATTTTGCAGTTCTTCAGACTAGTTTTTCAGTCTGGATTCTTTGCTATAGCCTATACTGGACTAGTCTGCTCCCACTTGACACTCTTCACAAACATGTGTGTGTGTGTGTGTGTAGACCTTCGGCCTACATTAGTCACCCTAAATTTTAGGCATTTGATTCTATCTCCATCAGGACAGCATCCTGTCAACCAATCTGATCTCCCAGCTTTGTAGTTGTCTTAGATTCTATGGCATTTTAGTCCACCATGGTTTGGTTGAGGAAAAAAAAAAGATAATATACAAGGCAGCTACAAGAAACAAGACAGGCAGTTTGGTGTAGTGGTTAAAGTATTAGGCTAGAAACTAGGAGGTGTTAAGTTCTACTTCTTAGGTACAAAGTCAGCTTGGTGACCTTGGGACAGTTATTCTCTTTCAGCCCTAGAAAGCAGACAGGAGCAAATCACTTCTAAAATTATTGATAAAGCAACAATACAGAGAATAGTCCAAGCAATTGCCAGGAGGCAAAGCTGATTCAAAGGGACACACATTGAGAAACTATTTCTGCAAGGTTATTGTTAAAAATTATCAAAGATAATCTTTCTTTACCTCTAGCAATCAAAATTTGAACTAAAACACTCAACTATAGCACTAGATTCACTGCTTATGTTCTCCTAAGTTCAAAATTAACAGTTACAAGTGGGAATCATTCATCTGATATCTCCATATTTAATGCAGCAAATTAATAAATGATGGGTACCATCAAATCAACTATTACCCAGTACTGTGCAGCAGTATAAATAATTTGGTTCCTACACATAAAAAAGATAACAAAGAACTCTGTAGAAAGCACACATGAAGGAATCTTTTTTTTCTCCTGAAAAATGTTGGCTATTATTTACCTGACCTTGGCATATTTTCCTTCTCTTTTTTCCCCCCAGCAGATCTCATCAAGAAGCACACAGAGCAGAAAAAGCAATGATTATAATGCTTGAATTGCTCAAATAAACCAATTTCTAAAGACCTTTCTAAAGCTTGCTGATGTCAAAACAGCAGCGTAGCAAAAAAAGAAAAAGAAAACCCTTATTAATTTTAAACAACTGTCTACAGGCCTTAGTAGCCGAATTGGATATGAGAAAAACTCCATTTCTGCCTGAACAGAATTTGCCACTGAATCAGTTTTATTCATAGTTTTCAACACCCAAGGCAAAAAAACTGAGCAAGACAGGAAAAGTATCTACACAAACTTTACATCTAATCTGCAGGTGATTTGTTTGCCTTTTCCATGCAATTTACATTAGCTGAGGGAGGGGTGTGGATTTGGGAAAGGCTATGCAAATCTGTCTGATGCTTCAATTTCAGTTGCTACATTGAGCAATAGTTGGACTTGATCTAAAGATTCCCTTCCATCTTTAGGATTTTATAAGACACAGAGCAGGCTCTGAAAGTAATCTCTCCCCACCCTCCATTTTTCTTCAGCCCTAAGGAAAAGTCTTCTCTGAAGCAAATACTTGCAGTTGTAGAGAACAAATCAATTAAACATATATATAAGTACAGTATATGTCCTGCGTTGTGTTATACACAGCAATATAGCTGACATTACTGCAGCGCAACCCTAGGATATGAATAGGAAACTAGACTCACCAAATATAACATCTATGTATTAATGTTATTAAATCAAAGACTGTTTTTCTGACACATTCATACCTACTCTCACATCAAACTCAAAATATGCAAAGCGTTTGAATTTTGGCGTCTGACTTCCAAATGTGTCTACACAATATGCAAATGGTATTGCAACATTATACGTGAAAAATGGGCTTAGATTCTTGTGAAACAGTCAGAATAATGAAAACTATTAAGAGCAGTCCTAATGATTTTCCTGGGTCTGTGGAAAAGTGAAACTGAAAATGAATGCAATGTTCTAGAACACAGCTAAGCTTTTCAAAGCCATTTTCATTCTTCCGATCAATTCTAAAAAAAGGCACACATGGACTTAGTCCAGGGATAAGGAAATCAATGAAAAGTAGTTCACAAATAGAAATCTGATTTACATTGGGATATAACTAATAGATATCTTTTATTTCAGAGACTGGCTTTTGATTTCCATTCAGTTTATCCATGGTGCCAGTTAAATAATAAATAAATAAATAGTTGATTGTTAATTGTACTACCTGTGGAATCAAATGAATCACAATAATTCATTCATCAACATACAATTTTCATTCTGATGTCATCAAAAAACAAACATGGACCTTTCCACCAATCAATGAGAGTTTAATGTGTGTGTTCACAAAGTAACCTTTCATTCAGCATCCTAATCTCCATGACAGTTGTTTCTTTTGCCGGAACAAGCAAGACTGATCACAGATAGTGGTGAAATTCAGGTAATTCATACCAACATAAGAAATCATGTGCTAAAATTCAAGCAAACATCCTTGAGTGACACAATTATGGTAAATATATTTACTTGAATCTGGTCCTGCTTGTTTTCAGGATACCAAAAAATTGTGTCTCTTGCCATCTCTGTCCTGGATTCTAAGTGCTATAACAACATTAACTATTTTTGATTTAATAAATATTTAAGAGTTGTGCTGAACCACATCTCCATATTTATAACCACAGTGAAATAATGCAAGGTTGAGAGATCATATCATGAGCTGTGAATTTCATCTCTATTCAGAAATGAAATATAAATCCTGTTAGTGCAAAAACATTTTGGTACGGGCAAAAGGATTTTAGATCACTGTTAATCTTCTTTGTTACATAGATAATGTATTTCATTTTGAATAAGCATTATATACTTTCCTATACCAACATTTCTATATGATGAAGTAGTGCAAATTTGTATTCATTCTTGAGTGACATGTTCTGCAGATCTCACTAATATTTAAATGAAAAAAACAAAAATAGTACAAAAAACCCCACACCCAAATGCAGCTACAGAATGTATGTATGTTGGGAGATAGGCATGGGGAAGTCCTTAGTAAAGATATGGATAATTGGAAATGAGGTTACATGTGTCAAATATTTGTTAAGAAATATTTAGAGTCCAATTCAAGAGCTGAAAGCTTGAAGAGAAGACAACTAAGATCTCATTAACCTCAAGCCTCAAATTATATATGCATATGTAGACTGAAGAATAAAAAAAAGAAAAGTAATATATTGTAAACAGGAACTCTTTATTGAGATTCCATTGTGATCCAGAACTTTGTAGTTGGATTCCAGATCTGCATAGGTTTCTTCTCTCCAAACAGGTTGTGGCACGAGGCCAAGAATGCTTTCATTATGCATAAATCTTATACATGAGTTGTTATGTAGTTAGGCAGCTTTAAAGATTTATTAGGTGGATAAGTAAAACTAGCCCCAAACTACCATATTACATTGATTATAAGACACATGGTTTTTTGCATTTCGGCGTCTCTGTATTCATAGTGCATCTTATATTTGACAGCACCAGTCTTCTCAGCACCACCAAGTCTCTGCTGTGTCTTATAATCAGTGGCTTCTTATAATTGATGTAGTATGGTAGCTAATCCACTTCCATCCAATTCCAATTTGCAGGGGTAGACAAACTTCCATGTTCATTTAGAGTTAGTTTGCCTGAAAAAAAATGTATGCTTGGATCTAAGAGGCTGGATGGGTATTACTCTAAAAGTGAGTGTTATCCAACTGTGAAATGGAATGGTTTGTTTGTCAAGTATATCCTTACACACGTCGGGGAAACCACACTGAGATTTGAAATGTGATCTATACCAGCGATATCCAACCTTGGCAATTCCCCTGGCTGACAGGGGAACTCCGGAAGTTGAAATCCATCAGTTGCCAAGATTGGCCACCCTTGATCTAGAGCGAAAATGTGCAAGAAAACTGCATTGATCAATATCCTTTTTTTATATTTAGAAGGTTGTTGATTCTCATCTTTTAGTGAAACTATTTTCAACAGGCAGTGACAGGGACAGGGTCATCAGCTGTATTTGGCTGTAGAGCAGGCGCTTGGTGCCCATTTGCTTCATTTGTTGGTAGTCAGTAAACAAAATCATGTTTCTGCATCTGTCAAAAGCATCTGGCATGGTAAAAGCTAGGAAGATCACTTTAATAACAGATTTTAAAATAGCAGTCATCCAAATAATCGGTTCCCCAAATGACAAAGTAAGCAAATTAATGATAGACAGGTGAAATTTATATTAGAGTGGGGGGGGGAAGGTGGGGAAGGAGAAAACTTGATTGGGATTGATATAGGGAATAAGTACACTTTAATTCTGAATGTGATATTGTGAAATACCAGTCAAATTGGATCAAATCAAAAACAACATGAATTAATTTCTCAACCACAGTAAGAATGATTTGCCCTGGTTTTTCTCTTTAAAAAAACTCACTAAAATGACACCATTTTTTTCTCAATATAACCTTGTCTTTCCTTCTATTTTAACCAGCTGGCAGGCCTGTTAAGGGAAATCCTTTTTCTCTCTTCATATACAGGTAGTCCTCGACATACAACCACAATTGAGCCCAATATTCCTGTTCTTATGTGAGACATTTATTAAGTGAATTTTGCCCCATTTTATGATGTGTTTGCCCCAGTTGTTAAGTGAATCACTGCAGTTGTTAAGTTAGTAACACGGTTGTTAAGTGAATCTGGATTTCCCCCTTGACTTTGATTGTAAGAAGGTCGGAAAACATGATCACATGACCCTGGGGCACTGAGACCGTGATAAATAAGAGTCAGTGGCCAAGTCTCTGAATTTTGGCCATGTGACCATGGGAAGGCTACAATGGTTGTCACTGTGAAATATGGTCATAACTTACATTTTCCAGTACTTTTGTAACTTCGAAGGTCACTAAATGAACTGTTATAAGTCAAGGACTATCTGTACAAACCCACATAAAGATCTTAAAACAAACAAACAAACATACTTTGAGAAGGTGAAAAGAGCACCAAGTCACCATGCAAAGACATGGAACTGTAGAGATGAGGTCAGGAAGTCTAAGTTTAGAATGAGTGGACATAGACATGACAATGATTACAATAAGAAAAATAATTATACCTATATGTTCTGAAGGGAGATTAGAGAAGTAGACTCTCCATTATTTTTAAGTACTTGAAGGATGAAGCAAAGAGAATGCTTATTTGATCAGCAAATGCTACAAAATTAGTGAGGTAACTAATGTCCAAGCATGAAGTAATATATCCAAAATAAACTTGATGGATTGTATTTTTTTAAAAAAAATAGGTAAAAATAACATAATTATTTTAAGAATCCTTGTGGAGATCTTAGAAATCAGAAATCACATGCACTGGTAAAGAATGACCTGGTAATAGTACTTGTGGAAAATATTGGAATAATAATTTAGCATAGACTGGATATAAGTCAGCGACATGATATGGCTGCCAAAAGAAATTGCTGGATGGGAAGACATTAAAAAAAATCAGAAATATGGTGTTAGGCTGCATCAAGAGTAGAGCTCCTAAATCGTAAGAAGTAATCTTTCTATATTTTCCACATAGACATTCCACTTCAGAAACGATTTAGACAGCCTGCAATAGCTTTGAAAGAAAGGGAAGAATTATGATTAGAGTGCTAGAAAACTCCAAAAAAATGAGGTTAAGGGAATTGATTTAATCTATCGAGGAGTTTAGCCTTGATGGTAGGTGGCTGAGGAAGCATAGTACTCCTCTTGAAATATCTAAAAGTGTCACATAAACAAAGGCTAAGATTACTTTTTTCTCACTTTAGAGGAGAGGGCATAGAATAGTGCCAGGTAAAGACAGATTCCAGTTAAGTGTTAGGATAAGAGGTCCCAACAATAACAGCAATTCAAGAATGAGATAGCTTGGGCTCTTTCTCACTGCATGGCTCCACATAGAGGCTGTGCAGTCTTCTGTCATGCACTGTCCATGGTACTGAACTTGTCTAACTGCCAACTTCACAATTCTATGAGCCCACTATTTTTGTAAGCTGAATCACAAGGCGAAACATACAAGAATGAAATATTGATAAATAAGAAATGAGGATTCGGAACTGGGCAAAGACAGACAGGGAGTGTGGCATTCCAGAATCTTGCTAGCATCATTGGTTTCAAGAAGTCATAATAATCAGGCTAAATGACAAAGTAATAATTTAATTCTTATGAGCATAATTAATGCAGAAAAGACTATTCGCCTTGAGTTTGCTTCCTTCCTGTTTCCTGCATACAGTATATATATATATCCTGTAGTTAGTTTCCAGTGATGAATCTAATAAGTGTTTCAAGCTAGTAATGGAGTGTCCTTAAGCATTCTCAAATAGTGAAGTCTCCTTAAGTTTCTAGGTTGCCATGGAGAAATGCTCTTCTATAGTGTTTCTAATGCTGCTACTCTTTGGATAGCGATAATTGCCAATGGTTCTTGGAAGAAAATTACTTGATGAACCCCGTTTTCGTTTTCTGAATGAGCAATAGTCTGCACAGCTATCCCTGTCAATCACACATTACCAATTAGTTTTCTGCCCTCACTCCAGGTAGCAAAGATCTTAAAATGACATCATCATAGAATTAGTACATGCAATAAAGGCATAATTTGGATGCATAATGACTCATATTTATTTGAAGGATTTTATTTGGTTCAAATGTGTACAAGAGATCTCCCTACATTTTCTTATTAAGGCCTCGTTTAGTAATTTCACTTCTGATCCGACTGTATTGTTCTGAAGCAATTCATTTAGCCTCATCAAGATGCAAGGCAGTTGCTTCTTTAATCATGATAAATGTAATTGTTTTACACCTGAATAGTTTTTCTTGCTCGCATTTTGTAGGATAGTTGCTTAAAACAGGCTTACTTCTTTCATCTTGTTTTGTGACAAAATTAATGTTAGAAAGTTTAGAGTGCATTTAAAATTCAATGCAAGAAGACATATGTCACCATTCTGGTAAATGGCACCTGGCTAGACTAAAGCACATAACAAACTGGGCACTTCAGATAGTTTTATTGTCTAGGTTGAACATTTGCATGACCTGGCAAGCAAGGGTATCTGCAGAATCTTATAATTTCATCTAAATGAATAAACAAATGTTGGGAAAACATGATTCAGGCTCCACTACTTTAATAAATGCAAATCATGATGAATATCGAAACAGATGGAATTGGCATTGTTTAGTCAAAATTGGCAAGCCACTTTGTCATTTATACTACCTTATCTGTTTAACCAGATGACTAATTGCAACATTTCCAAATGCTTTCTGACATTCCCCCTCTCATTCCTTCTCCTCTTCCTCCTTCTTTTTTTAAATTGCAAGAATAACTACAGTTTACAGAAAACTGTCATTTTACATGACCTGTAAAACCTGTAGACTTCAACTAATACAAAAATGGCTAGACTGCTGTGTTGATTTATTAGATTTATATCCTCCCTGTATTCATGCCTATTCACTACCACATGATACAACATCACTGATCGATTTGTTTCCAACTGACCAATCTAGTATTGGCATTAAACTCTAAGGATCTAAATAGACTTGAGTCTGGAATATTTGAAAAAAAAGATCTCTCTTGTATATTTCTGCCTAATATTTAACTAAGATCATCAAGTGAGTAGTCCTGGTTGTCTCAGACTCTATGGATATTCATTTTGGATAAACCAGAAAGAAAGTTTTCTCTCTCAGGACTCACATTCTGTGTTGGCCACCACTTCATAAATTGCACACTGCATAAATGCAATCATGCAGTAATGCAACATTCCAGTCATAAGAGTTTCTCTAAAATTTTATTTTCTTTCCACTGTTTTTATCCAATAGTGAATGCTGTGAGCTGAAAGGGGAGAGAAGAATGATTTCTACAAATATCCCTTTGAACTTTAGCATTTTAATCTAAAAGGCCTTTTCATCATCTTAAAACCTTTTAATGAGGGACACCAAAGCAATAAGGGAAGAAAAAATCAGGAATAATAACCCAAATTATCAATTTTGCTCTTTTTGGGATTACATCCCTATATATACTACTAGATTCACATTTTTCTTTCAAGTTATAATTAATTAAACCTTTGCTGCCAAGTAAGCTTTTGGTTTGAATGTGTTTCATATCAAAAATCCAAACAGGAATATTTTTAGACAGAATGTATAACAGCATAAAAGAAAACACACAGAACAGACCTGCCTAAACAAATGGCTTGCAAATCTCATTTCATCCAATACAGAAATCACAGTAATATATGATGAAATATTTTACTTTCAACTAGATCTGAAGGCAATATAACCCAGGTAGCATGTACTTGTAATGCAATATTTTGACACTGGTCAAAATATTTGGGTTGATTTAGCCTTCCATCTTTCCAAGGTCAGTAAATGAGGATCTAGGTTGTTAGGGGCAATATGCTTATATTGTAAACGACTCAGTGAGTGCTATATACCACTATTGGGAAGTATATAGGTTCAGGGGCGTTTGCTATTGTTATTGCTATTGCTACTAACCTTCAATAAGGCATTGAAGACCAGACATTTCAGCTAGAAGGTTAAGCAAAGTCTATTGGTTGGTTGTCTTTCCTGCAGCTTCTACTGTAAATTGGAATTGTTATTTATGATTTTAGATATTTGTTGCTCAGATTGTTGTTTTCAATGTTGCTTTTAAATCTTGTATACACAGAGTCATCGTTATGAAATGGGTGGTCATATAAATTGTTTAAACAGAATGTTTAAATCCATCTTAAAACTACTTCTCTTCTTTCTTTATATAAAAAGAAGAATATTAGAAATTTGACATGAAATTCTCTTCTCCACTCTCTGCCAAAACCCATTTAGGTTCATTTTCATTATGGAAATTAAATTCCAGACATTTCCCTATATTCTTGTGTGCATAAGAACTTAGGAGCTCAGTTATCAGTGGAAGCACAGAAATTCATTCCTATATGAAATATTATTTTGGCTCAAGGTATAATTTAAAGTTGATGGATGATCAGTTTTCTGCATTAGATTGCAATAATCTCCCTACTATCCCTGGTAATTCAGCTTTCAGGGTAGAAAGTCATTTTTAAAATTAGAAATAGCTTCAGAATGAGATGGTGTTGCTTCTCCCTCCCCTTTCTTTCTTTCTCTCGCTCTTTCTCTCAGTAAAATGTTTTCTCTGAAATTCTTATTATAAAAGAAAAGCAAGCAATAGCTAATTCTGTCAATTTGATTGGAGTTAAGGCATTGCCTTGTTTCTCTAATTCAAAGCATTTTTACTATCTTCTGACAAAATGTTTAATGGACTCATGGAAATCATAACGATTCAAGGATGCTTCATTGCACAAGGTTCCTATAATTATTATATGCCTGTCCTGACAATAGAGCTTCTGGGTAAGAGACTACAGCCATACAATGGCATTTAGGAGCATTTCACCCATGGATGATAGCTGTTTTGAAAGATGTTTTCTAAATAGTCTTCAGATGGCTATTTCTCTTGTCAGAATAGGCAAGAGAATGAACAGTTTCTCATCAGGCAGTAGATAAAAAGTTTGCTATGGACTTTAAAGAGAGTCTGACTTCATAGCCCAAACCTATGTGTATGTTTTCACATAGTATCCTAGTTTAACTGGCAGATTGATTATTAGTATTCTGTGACTGTTCAAATATAGACTGTCCCAAACCTATAAAAAAAATGTATAGTATGGCATGATGAATGTGTTTGACACAAGTTTTGTCACAAATGTTTTGACATGTGTTGTGACATGATGATTGTACTTTATAACATGATGACACATTGAATGTACTTTATGATTATGAATGTAATTATGATTAGGATCATGGTTTGTTGATTACACCTAATACCTAAATGACACAATGAATGTACTTTATGAATGTATCTTATGACTGTAATCACTGTTTGTCAAGTATAGTCTTATGAATGTACTTTATGTTTATGAATATATCTTAAGATTGCAATCACTGTTTGTAAATTATAGCCTTATGATTGTAATTAGTTTATCAATTACAGCCTGTATGTAAGAATAGCGCATGTACACCAGAGACAAATTCTTGGCAAATAAATTCTATTCTATTCTATTCTATTCTATTCTATTCTATTCTATTCTATTCTATTCTATTCTATTCTATTCTATTCCATTCTATTCTATGCATATGGGTGTATATGCATTTGTGTGCATCTGTGCATGTGTATATGTATATCTATGCATTTGTTTTCATAGATTTTCATGGGTACAGGTATGTAGGTCTAGGTGTGCTTGGGTCTTTTCCCGTGTAAGGTTGAGAGTACTTACACTTACACGGGAAAACACACGAACACAACTAGACCTATATGTGTGTGTGTGTGTATGTGTATGTGTGTATGTGTGTATATGTATGTACGTGTGTGTGTGTGTATGTGTGTGTATGTATGTATGCATGTATGTGTGTATATATATATTTGTTTTCGTAGATTTTCACGGGTACAGTTATGTAGGTTTGAGCATGTTCGGGTTTTTTCCCATTTAAGATTGCGAGTTTTTTGGTAACGTTTCGGTGAGGTCTCACTCACCATCTTCAGGCTGGTGCTTCTGGCCTGTTTCAATTTGAGCCCGAACATGCTCAAACCTACATATATATCTCAAAAACCATAAAAGCTACAGTACTAAAAATTCATACATACCTTCACTTCCCATCTACGAGGAAACTACAACAAAAATATCTCAAAAAAAATATTTTTAAAGGAGTTATTTAATATTTATTGAAAAGGGGAGGAGTCAAGCTGTACTGGGCCAATCCGAGGAGGCATCCAGAATTCAAATGCAAAGGCAGTTTCATCGAGAGTCATGGAAGAGAGAGGAGCAGCAGGGTAGGTAAGTGAGGCCCGACTCTCCCTCTCCCCACAGTCTGTGTGGCCTCCATGCTACTGCTGGAGATCGGCCGGCGGGGCTTGGGGACACTTCCAACTGGGCCCACGGGCCTGGTTATAAGCCTCCCAGAGCACCGCAGATCGATTTCTGACCACCCGTGGAGCTCCGG
>JANHFO010009369.1:83755-95528 GCA_032468095.1 Pareas carinatus | reverse complement strand
ACAATCATCATGTCACAAAACATTTCATCATGTCACATGTCAAAACATTTGTGACAAACCATGTCACAAAACACATTCATCATGCCATACAAACTTTATTTTATTTTATTTTTTTAGGTTTGGGACAGTCTATATTTAGGTAGGTAGATAGGTAGGTTTGGGACAGTCTATATTTGAACAGTCATAGAATACTAATAATCAATCAGCAAGTCAAACTAGTCCTTCTTTCTCCTTCCCATCCACCACAGTCAAAGAGGCTCCAAGAAAACTGTGTGTTCTTAGTTCACTCAGTATTTTGAAAGAAAAACCCCAGACAGAATTGCAAGGGTAGCACTGTGCTTTCTTTCTGCATAGTAAAAGCTAGTGAACCAGTTGGTGGGAGAAAGAATACAGCAAGCACATTTCTAAAAACTACAATCTGGGAGGTATTAATTTCTAGAAATTTACTCACTTATTACGGCTAACCTGTTATTCAATTTTCTAAGATTCCGGGGAAAATTAAGCTAGAAAAGACTTTCAGTGAACATTTGAAAAAGCTCCTCTGTAATGAAGCAGCTCTTAGTCATTCTTAGTCATTCCAAGCACTTTCTGTTCCCTACTGTGCTGTTACATTTCTGCAAAATGATTTCTGGGCTAAATTCATGAGTGTCTAACAAATTGGAAGCTAACTCTGTTGGAAGCAGAAAACATAACAGATCTTCTCTTTTGTTCCCAAATTCCATTCGCCAAGAGTGAAAGCAACCAGACCTATGCTGTAAGATTTCAGATTACGACCAGATGGAAGTCAAGAATTCAAATTCAAAATCTGTATTTTAGTCATTAAAACATAATGAGTCTAAAAATATGGCCGATCTGCTTAGTCATTCACCTAGGCACAATGATCAGGGAACTTCCAAATTGTTGTCTATGCTGTATCTAATAGGAGCCTTCTGCTGCTCACGCTGCCACTGCTTCTGCTGCTGCCAATAAGCTGGGACAGGGTTCCTTAAATAAAGACATTTCCATGTCTCAGCAAAACCAGATGTCTCAGCAAAACCAGGACATCTGGCTATCTTCGCAGACAATGAAGAAGAGAAGAAGAAAAACCAATATTTGATTCAGTGCCCTCCCTGGGAGTATACGATCTGTTAGAAATCCAGTCCAGCCTGGCTGCTTTAACTCAGAAGCCATTAGGAGTTGTAAGAAACCTCTACAGCCCTTGTGCTTTCTGTTAATCTCCAGCAGAGACTCATTCTGGATTTAAAGCAACAAAGGACTTCCTTCACTAGACAAGCTTCCAAAATGGCTAGCCTTGGCTGTGATGGGATGGATCAGAAGGAAATCTCAATCTTTCACTAAAGGAATGGTACTCCGAGAAAGGAAATAGCAATACAGATAGTCCTTGATTGGCAACCACAACTGGGACCAGAATTTCCACTGTTATTGAAATGAATCTGACTTGCCTCATTAAGTTTGCTTGCCAGAAGCTGGCTGGGAAGATTGCAAATGGTGATCACATGACCCTGGAATGCTGCAACTGTCATAAATACATACGTGTCACTTGCCAAGCACCCCAACTTTTGATTCAATAGCCATAGGGATGCTGCAACAGTCACGATTGCAAGAACGGGACGTAAGTCGCTTTTTTCCAGAGCTGTTGTATCTCTGAACGGTCATTAAATGATCGGTTGTATTGAGGAAACATTTCTGGCAAAAGTGTGTCTGGGTGTCAATTGGTACAATAATCGATATATTAAGAAGATATGCATGTGAAAGCATACAATATTGTCAAAATCAGATTGATGTCAAAATAGGACAAAATGAACTAGATGGGTCTATTTTACATCCCTGAAGATAGGATCAAGAAGTGGCAAGGACAAGGAATACTGGAGAACACACAAAGAAAGGACCGAAAGTTGATGTCCTCTATCTAGTTTGGCAGTTACACTGATTCCTGCAAATCTACTTTCTCCTTTTCTCTATCTATAATTCCAGTTCATTAAAGTCCTTTTCATCTGCACACCTAGGGAAAAAAAACATCATCCAATTCTATCACATGCTAAAATATCAGCCTTATATAGATAAATTGTTTCAAAGATGCACTGGAAGCAATATATTGCATGAAGGTATTAGGTCCATCCCAATGCATCCTCTTTTATCAATCAGTTTTAGTAACAACCTATTTGTTGTTCCCCTTGCATTTAAATGAACTTGAAGTTCTGTGGTTTCCAGTCAAATCATTGTCCAATTCCAACTATTTCTTATCCAAAATATGTCTGTATGTTGCAAAGAACAGCAGCTGAAACTCTTCTACTCAAAGGAAACAATTCTCCATCTGTTAATGAAAAGCAATGCATGAAATGATGATAAATCATGGATTCGTTTCCAAGAAACCATCACAGGATTACCTTTTTTTTTGAATTTCATATATGAACACAATTCAGTCTTTCAAGAGATAAGACACTAAACGCATAGGAGGAAAGAGGGGCAATTGAAAGAAGCCATAGAGCCATGTATTTGCATTTGCAAGTTTGAACAAGAGAATCAAAAATCAAAGAATAAACCTATTACTTTCAGGCCTTATATCTTCAAAGACATTTGCTTCATGACAGGAAGAACTCTCAATTTCATGTAGCAAGGCAATTCTTATATCTCAAGATTGGTAGCTCCCATGTACAACCTCCACTCTTTTAGCATTCAGTACCATATCATTCAACATGATAAAGCTACATGAATAAACATGTGAAACTGGTTCATGTTTCTCTGTCAGGCACAGAGTCAGGATCATTTGTAAGGTTGCGCCATAGAAGATTTATTCAAACCTATAGACAAGAAATTAGTCAACTATACACAAGAGTAGCTTCTTCCCCCTGCTAAAGAGTTGACTTACACGGCACTATTAATGAGGATGGTGTTTGGGATACGTTGAAATGTGTTCTGTGACATGATGATGGTACATTATAACATGATGATATGATGAAGGTGCTTATGATTGTGAATTGTGTTCATGATTGGGATCACAGTTTGTCGATTGCAGTTTATATGCACTTGACAAGATGAATGTACTTTATGACTATGAATGTATCTTATGCTTATATATACAAATGATTACACTTCTATATACAATGATTATGTTTATATATACAATGATTATGTTTATTGATACAAATGATTATGAATGTATCTTTGATTGTAATCACATTTTGTTGTATGTATTGAACATGTACACCGGAGACAAATTAATTTATTTATTGTGTGTCCTGACACACTCGCAATAAATTCTGATTCTGATTCTGAATAGGAATAAACAAGATGGCGCTCTTAACTAAAGTTCAACATTAAATTGACACCAAATAAGGATCAATTAAATTCAGGAGGGGTTGAACTTGGAGGGCTTGTGGGAAGGCAAGAACTCTAAACTGATGATTTGCTAAACTCCACCCCCACCTCTGCCTGTTCTTCCCCTACACTTCTCCCCAAGAACTTGGCACAACATAACATATAAAACTATCCAATGTTAGCATCAGATGATACGCCAATTCTGGATCTAATAGGAATAATATAAATGATTATGGACAAAGTCAATTGATCTATAATTTCTGAAATCAACTACTATTTTGAATTGAACTTAACATCTGATCAACATCTGATCAAAGCTTATTTCATTGCTCAGTTTCAACACAGTAATAAGAAGAACTAAGAAAAATAGCTGCATTGCCTAGAAATTATAGCCCAAAGTACCTATATTAAACTAGAATTTAGAGGCATATTAATTCCAGTACTGAATATACAGTGCATTCAGAAAGTTTTCAGACCCCCCTTCACTTTTGTACAAAATTCTGTTTTCACTTTGTCATTATGGGGTAATAAGTGTAGATTAATGAGAAAAAAATATGGATTTCAACCACTGTAGAATCAGGTTGCAGCATAACAAAATTGTTATAAACTTGATTTCTATGAATGTTCCTATCTCCTCTTCACGCTATCTAAGTCAATGACCACTACTATCTCCTATGGAATCAAATTCTATAATTCAACTATACATTGTACAAACAAACATCTCTTTGTGGTGATTTTGTTATTTGATAAGATCTAGGAAAATAATATAGAGAAGATTTACATGATTTAACCTCTACCTTAGTGCAAATTTTGTGGTTTTGCTTGTTGGCATGTAGACTAACAATTCAGGATACTAAGAAGCTCATTCCAAATATGACAATAACTGTAAATGCACAAATGACTAAGATGAAATAAGGCTATCAATAAATATTTTTAAAAGAATCACTGAAGGCACTAAGAAGTACATTTGAACATCTGGTGTGCCTAAGGAAGGACTCAGCATCTAAGAGAAAATGTGCTTCATTTTAAAATAACTAGAATAGCATTCATTATTGTTTTCCAATGTGCAATTTCACATGTTTTGATGAATTAAGTATAAAATTAGCAGGCAGAAAGGGCAAGTTAACCTTCAATATCCTTCACAACTGCCACTCTCCTGCCTTCAAAGCCTGCTTATTGACCCTTGATCAATTATAAATCTGTCATGCTAGCTCAGCTGATTAACATCATATAAATAGTTCCATTTGGGAGGCACAATATTAGGCACAGAGGGGAGAAAAGCAACTACTAGTAAACTTGTGCCAATATGCACATCTATCAAGAAATCAACATTTTTAGTTAACCATTATAGTGAACTGAGGTTTTTTTAAAAAGAAAAAATCCATATAAGTCACACATCTATTATACTACATGCTAGTTGGAGAGCCAGTTTGGTGTAGCGATTAGGCTAGGAACTGGGAGACTGGGAGTTCTAGTCCTGCCTTAGGCACAAAGCCAGCTGGATGACCTTGATTTAGTCAATCTTTCTCATTCCTAAGGAGACAATGACAAACCTTGACAAAAAAATGTAAAGGACTTGCCCAGACAATCACCAGGAATCAAGACTCACTCAAAGGCACCCAAAATATGGCAGTTATATTTGAGAAACGTTCTTTCTTCCCCTCTTTCAGTACAAAAATTCAAAATATTTCTTAAGATATGTTTTTTTGATATCTATCCACTGTATTCTCTGACCCAGTGAGTCACAACAAACACAGATACATAATGCAACAAATGGTAAGACAAAAAAATGGGCAAGTAATATAAACAAATTGATATAGCTAAATCTAGCTTAGATTTATTCCTCAAATTCCTCAAATTGACACAAGTCAGAGGCACCAGCCTGAAGATGGTGAGTGAGACCTCACCGAAACGTCGCCAAGAAACTCGCAATCTTACACGGGGAAAAACCCGAACATGCTCAAACTTACAAATCTAGCTTACATTATATATTTCCATATCTTTCTATCCTTGAAATCCATCCCTGTATCTACTATATCCATATACCACCTGATATTTTGTTCTTGAAACTTCTTCCATCTTTCCACATTCATGAGTTGATCAATTAAGAGTTTCAGATAATGCTTGTAATACACTGTATAAAAGCTTTTACAATGACTAGCCTTAGCCATAACTAAACTACATGCAGTATTTCCTGCTTATGGCAAAGACAATACCAGTCAATTTGGGTCCACTTTGGCTGTATGATGTACATGCAACTAAAATTTAGTTTTGCCCCAAGCATACTCAAGCTATCACACTGAGTCAATGATATCACTATATTTGCAAGCCAACATACTGTGTCTCACATCTTACCAACCTGGAGAGACATGCATTGTACCAACATGTATGCTTTTTTTTTTTAAAAGTAGCATTTGTTTTTTTTCTAATAGCAAACACAACCCAAATTGACCATTTGACAACTGTGAAAGCAAACAAGAGTATGTAACAGCATTATTGCCAATTGAAGTAGTCAACGTTAATTCAGAGGGAAAGGATAAACATTCTGTGCTTTACAGTTTCATCATTTTAATGTCAAGTCTTCGTGGGAAAGGGCTTCTTTTCACTGTAGTCCGATGATGAATCACATAGATGGATGTGCACATTTCACAATGGAAGAAAGTATTCACTTGGATTCAGTCATAAGGTAGGCACACAGTTCTATGGTTCAGGGAGTTCAAAGCCAGCATACTTGTGGAAGCCTTGTGGTAATCATTTGCAGCAGAAATGGTGGAAAACAGAAGGCCAAAAAAGATGACAGTTGTGGAAAGCAAATACTATCAGAGAAATAGTGAGACATTTGCTCTTCTAGAAATAAGACAGACGCCATCTTATGAATAGAAGCAAAACAAGAAAGTCTGAAAGTGGGTATAGCTTAAAAGTGATGAAGTGAAAGGAGCTTAAATTTGAACCAAACTATTCTTTTTCTTTGATTTAAAGCCGGAGGGTATTCTAAACTAAAACCAGCCATTTTCTCATAAAAGATTTCAGAGGCACTGCATTTCTTGTTTATTTAGTACTTATTTGCTGTTTTTCTCCTTTCTCTTGCAAGAGCTCAAATATAGAGTACTCTTATGAACACCGTTTCATCTAAACAACTCTGCTAGTAGATTACTCTGAGAAGAGTGCTTGTGTTCACACAAGCTTATATGAACCCATGTCATGGTTAATAATTCAGATTGCAAACTATGCAGGCTTTGTTCACATTGATGTTAAACATAAATTAAAATGTTGACTGTGGAAGAGGGTGCCATGTCAACACAACCTATGAATGACTAATCCAAAGACACCCTGCGAACCTCACAGTTGAACAGAGATATGAAACTGGTCTCCTTGGTTCTACTCCATCAGTCTACCCTACTACATCACATTTGGCTCGTTCCCTTTTACTAAATGCGTTGCAATCTGCATTACTTTGGCCAATAGCCTTTACTTCCTAAATGTTAGCCAAAATGATCTCTGACTTCCCATCACTTTATTCTTAGAACTATTAATCCATCCAGAAGAATGGTGAGCCAGCACCTGTTGCTTAGTAGAGTGGCTGAGGAGGGGGAGAGGGAGAGGAAGAATAAAAGAGAGACTTATGTCCACAGGCAATATCCACAGACGGCATATTGTCTATGTTCCTGAATAGCTGAATCAAGGTCTCATGAAGTACGAACGGCAAGCCCACTCCGAGGGTGCCTTTTTACCAGATGTTTTCTGCAACACGTACTATCAAACAGCAGGAATAAAGAATCGCAGTGAACTTGTTGGTCTTTAGCCCCTTCCATGTTACCAAACAATAATACGTAGATCTACCTTAAAAACTATAAGGAGAGTCGCTCTTAACAGTATATATTTTCTCTTCATTGAAGACGCCTGAGGTGGTAAGAACAAGAGAAAGAAAATACTTTCTGAAAACCAAATTAGGAAATGTGGAGAGGTTGCAAGAACCATTTTAACAGCTCGCAGGGTTTGCACACTGACAATTTTGATAACACATTTGGAATACAAAATTGCCAAAGTGAACAATCCCAGTGTTCTCAGTGCTGTTTACAAAGCAGAGGGCAGCTTCCCTCTTTTGTGGCCCAGACAGGATACTGTGAGCTGACTATTTTCTAAAACAGCGGCACCCTACTCCATACAAAGAGTCAATTAATTTCAGTCTTAAGAACAGTTGGCAGGCTTGACAAAAAATGCAAAAATGTTGGGTTTTTTTTTTAAAAAAAAGCAGCAACAACCCACCTTCTCTTTTTAATAACTAGAATCCTCTTTCCCTTTTGTTTCCAGCTGCTTTAGACCTTGCTTTCTATATGGGTGCTAACAGGATTGCATTTTCTCCCTGAACCTTTTGCCACAACAGGGAGTCACATCTCTTCCTGGCAACTTTTATACAGACACGAGGCTTGAGGTAGCGATCAATGAGCAGGTGCAGAGTGCTTTAGAACAGGGATCCCCACCCTCAGGTCCATGGACCGGCACCAGTCTGGCATGCCAGCAACCGGTCTGCAAAACAGGTTCAAGCCCCATTCACAGGATGCAGGCAGCATGCAAAACTGCACCCCCTCCGGTCTGTGATAAAACCGTACTATTTTTTTTAATTACATTTTATTTATTTAGTCAAGTCTGTATGAGAAAAACAAGTATAAGTAGGAATATACTATATAAACAAATAGGTATAGATAGGTATAACCATATGCATAATAGCAAATGAGTACGAATCAATGGGGATAGTAGGACAGGGACGGTAGGCACACTGGTGCGCTTATGCACCTCCCTCACAGACCTCTTAGGAATGAAGTGAGGTCTACGGTAGACAGTTTAAGGTTAAAGTTTTGGGGGGTTGAGGATAGAACAACAGTGTCAGGTAGTGAGTTTCAGGCATTGACCCCTCTGTTGCTCAAGTCGTATTTTCTGCAATAGAATCTGGAGCAGTTCATTTTGAGTTTCGCCATGGAACTGGTCCCCAGTGACCAAAAGGTTTGAAGCCACTGCTTTAGAAAGTCTGTTCCCTATATTTTCTGATATATGGGTCTGTCCTCCTTATTTTTCGGTTGGTGGTAATTAATGTGGAATATAAAGCAGTCTAAATTAAGGCACATTCTAATTCTAATTCCACACTGTCTGTGTAAAAGATTAGTTCAGATTTCTGTTACAAACCCTTCATTTCCGGCAGCCTGTCATTTGAGAGACAGAAAAGACAGAAACATTTAAAAAAGGAAACACCAGAAAGCAAATGTGTATTTCTATCTGGTTTTCACTAAGCCTCATGTGTGCTGCAGCCCAATCCACCCTATAGGCCCCAATGCAGGAGTGTAATCTTTGAAATAAAATGAAAAAGCTTTAATCATGCCAGGGAAAATTTATATTTGGATATATGGCAATGTTTGTATCTGCGTGGGTGCGTGTACACACATGTGCACAGAAATGACATTATTGCATATTGATATATTGCAATGGTTGTTGTGCATGGAAAGCATTGTGTAACTTGGGGAAAGATGAGACATGCCGTTTATGCAGATTTTTAGATAATTTTACCTCTATAAATGGACACTTATAGACAGTTTGGTGTAATGGTTAAAGTTGCCAAGCCAGAAATGGAGAAACCACAAATTCTACTCCTTCCTTAGGCATGAAGTCAACTGGGAGAGATTTTGAGGGGGGGGGATTTCAATGCTGCAAAGAAGGCAATTTGAAAATGATGCCAAGAAAACTCTACAGACCTGTTCATTTAGTCAACAGGGGGAAAGACTCGTTCAAAAGCGCATGCGCCCACACCCAAACACAAAAGAACAGAGGCAAAAGGAGAGTGGTCTTTGGGGCATCTAGAACGACTTACATTACACTTCTGCTCTGCGAACTTCACTGGCTACCAGCGAAGTGCGATTTCACAGTGTTGGATATGGCCTTTAAAACACTTAATGGCATAGATCCAGGTGACTGGAAGAACCAACCCATCTCGCTAGGACATGCCCGTCTTATCCGTTCCAGCAGAGAAGTCCATCTATGGATCTTGTTGGTCACAGAACTCTGCCTATCAGGATCCAGAAGAAGAACCTTTTCTGCTTCAGTGTCCACTCTCTGGAATATGCTACCCTCTAGGGCAGTGATGGCGAACCTATGGCACCTGTGCCACAGCAGACATTCAGAGCCCTCTCTGCTGCCCAGCATTGCCCCAGAACTGAGTATGCTCAGAAAGAAGTAGCGGCACCAGACGATTAGGTCACAGGATCATGCACATGCTCAGAGAGTAGCAGCGCCATACAATGATGTCTCATGATCATGTACATGCTCAGAGAGTAGCGGAGTCAGGCGATGATAACACAAGTCGTAATTCATTAGCCGCAACTCATCTGGGCACTTGGTATCTAAACGGTTAGTCATCACTGCTCTAGGGTAAGATCTGTCCTCACCCTCTTATCCTTCCACAGGAGCCTGAAGACCTGGATGTGCCAGTTGATTTAGGACCAAATGGGAGAATTGCACACTGGAGATGGCTGCTGGATTGGTGACAGATTTGCATTCTGTTTTCTACCCATCCATCTTTTTTTGTTATTATATTGATTTACTGTATTCTTGTTTGTTTTTCTTTTTTGTTGTTTATTTTAGTGTTCTGTTATTTTACTTTTATTTATGTTCTTTTCATTTCTTCCTTTTTAATGTTGTAAGTCACCTAGAGTAGGCAACAAATACATGCAAAGTAGGCAACAAATACATTAAGAAAAACAAATAAAAAGTTAGTTAGTTCAATGTTGCATATGTTGCTGTAATTATGCTTGGCAACATAATACAGCCAGTTCCGGATTTACAACCACAATTGAGTCAAAAACTTCTACTGTTAAATCAGATATTTGTTAAGTGAGTTTTATAGCATTTTACAATCTTTTTTTTTTTGCCTTGGTTGTTAAGTGAATCACTACAATTGATGAGTTAGTAAAATAGTTAAGTGAATCTGGCTTCCCCCATTGGCTTTGCTTGTGAGAAGGTCGTGAATGCTGCTCACAGAAAGGTCGCAACTGTGAAAAACGGTCATAAGTCACTTTTGTCAATGCCGTTGTAACTTTGAACTGTCATTAAGCGAATTGTAAGTCGAGGACTAATTGCATACATCTAAGGTTTTGAAAGTCAGTTCGTATGTGATTTAAGCTACGAGTCCATACTGGTTACTGTGGATATAAATGTAACAAATATGTGAAAGGAACATCTCACCATAATATTAAGGCAACATTCCTGTATCTATCTGAAATCCTGAGCTCACTGCTGGCTCTGCTTCCTTACACACATCCTTTTGTATGCTCACCAATAATCTAATTTTCATGCATTGCCACTGCTAAGGTGAAGCAATCATCAACATCTGAGTCCAACCCCTCATTCTGTGCAATCTTGGAACAGACTCAGTAGCTCACATAATTAAATAAAAGGATGATCAAAACTGGTTATGAGTCATTTAAATGTGACCTAACTACACATCTCTTCCCGTCTGAGATCAGAAGAGTTATTTAATGAAGAAAGCAAAATGAACTCTTCCGTATCGTAAGCACAATTGCTTTATACTACAATGGGTTATGGAATTCTACCCCTGCGGATTTTTATTTTATTTTTTGGGCATGAATATTAGGAAAATGTACTAGCACGGAGGAATTCCTACTACTGCACAAGGAGTTTTCACATCAAAATGGAAAATAAGAGCTCACCAAATGTCTGTTACTGGGGAATATAATAATCTCAATTTGGATGCTCTGTGGGACACTGTCAAATTTCACATCACCAAAATGGCACACTTATTTTGCATATCAGTTTAGGTTTACTAGTATTGTCTGGAACATGGAATTTAAATTCAGCTTGACTCTAAAATAGCAAATCTCTCTTGCTTATTTCCTTAAATCAATAAAATTTATTTTCCCCTTACCACAGTTATCATGGTTCTGAATCCAGATGTTCTGTGGCTCCAACTAATTCAATACTATGACTGGACAAACCATTTCATGGGGTGCTTTAGCATGAGTGAAGTATTCTTCCTGATGTGTTGTTGCAGCTTTGTCTTCACGTAGCACCAGCACATTAGGTTATCTGCATGGCTCTATGCATTCACAGACATTTCACAGCTGGAACAGTGAAATGGTTGTTTACACAATGCAAAGATGATGTGGGAAAGTTTTCAAAACAGTCAAATCAAGCCTTCCAGATCAGGCAATTGATTCAATCCTTCCAGAAAGAAAAAGAACAGAATAACAAGAATAACAATGCAATGCACTCTACATGGGGCTCCCCTTGGGCCGTGTCCGGAGACTGCAGATGGTCCAGAATGCGGCTGCCTGGGGAATTATGGGGGCCTGGGGCCGTACCCATGTAACCCTCCTCCTGCGCGAGCTGCACTGGCTGCCTGTGGCCTTCCGGGTGCGGTTCAAGGTTGCGGTAATGACCTTTAAAGCGC
>JANHFO010009369.1:47480-58836 GCA_032468095.1 Pareas carinatus | reverse complement strand
TTTTATTTTTAAGTTCTCCTATTTAAAATTTGGTTAGTAATCAGTTCTGGAGTTTCCCTTATTAGTGTCTCTTTGTATTTCTCAGTATTTATTCTCCTCTTGCTAGAATCCACACCCGTTGCAGTTCAAGGTTAGGTGAGGCTTTCAGTTTCTGTTTTACCCACCCTACTCAATCTTCTTTTTTTGAAAATAAATCCAACAAGGATTTTTTTAAAAAAATTTGTCTGTCCCATAAAAATAGTAACTTTTAGGTTTTTGTATGGATAGAAAGTAATTTCATTTCATCTCTAGACATTTTATTTCAGCTTCTATGCTTTTTCTTTAAAAAATAATCCCTTCCATTTTCAATCGCCAATTTTCTTTCTCTTTTGGGTGTTAGCTTTTCTTAAAAATTTCTTAGATCAGGTAGCGTAGTCTTTTGGTGTAGGGCTTAAAAACTCACCCAGATAGTTGAATTTTGATCTTCAGCTTTTTTGCAGCTTGATCCCAAGCTGCTTTTATTTTTCACTTCTGGCTCATCTGCGGCTAAACGCTGTGAACCTGCAGCCCAGCCAGGCAGACCTCTTGAGGATTTTTTCCCCAGTCCCAGGGTGGTCGCTACCTCCCCCGAGACTGCAGAGCATTCTCTCTTCATTATCTCTCCGGGGCAACTTAGGTTTAGTTCCAGGCATGGAACCGAACCGGTCTGCCTACTGTAATGCAGTTCGACTCAGGAGCCTCCTGAGTCTGCTGCCTGTTGCCGACTTGGGAGATCACAGCACAAGACCCAGGATACCACAACAAAATAACTCGCAAAGTCATCACACAACCCATTATACCAACACCAACTCTATCAACCAATCAAGAAACTACAACACAGCCAACCAGCCCGACACACCAACCCCCTCCCACCAATATTTATAGAGAGAAGGCAACTCTAATCACACTTTGCTCACACTAGCGTGGAACCGAAAACACCAACCTTTAGATGGCAAGTGGCACCTTGCCAAAATGTCACCAAGATACTCTCAATCTTACACGGGAAAAGACCCGAACACACCTAGACCAACATATATATATATTTGCCAATGGAAGACAAGTAGCACTGATGATGTTATTTAGTTTGGTAATGAAATGTCCGCAAGAAAACTACCAAGTTCAGAGAGCACCAAGGATCTCACAGCTTAATAGATTAGTTACATCTTCATTTAAAAATCACTTCTTAAAAGCTTAGCAGGCAATTAGGCTATGCAAATGTTTTCTCCTGAGTTTAGTTTGTTGGGGGAACTGGGTGCATTGCTAATCTGTGGATTAATCTACAAAAATCCACTGTTTCCCCCTCTTTTTTCTGTAACATGAAGAAAGTAAAGTGTAACATGATGTCTTATTCCAAACAAACTTTCTTCATTGTTCTTCTACATATTAAAAATGTGTCTATCCATTCATCTATCTATCTATGCCCACACTTTACACTAGGCATTTATCTTGTAAAACATGAGGGAAAATATTGGACAATTATTCAGCAATCAACTTCTACATAAATATGGGCAAATATGTTAATTTCATTTTCTTCCAGCTTCAGTTAAAAGCAAACATTCTTCCCACCTCATTAATGAAAAATGTGTGAGTGTGAGATAAGTGTTGATCAAAAGAAAGCAAAACAAAATTATTACCAATCTGCACTAGCCAGATTCAAGAGAAAGACTGATGCTAGCATTGGAAAGACTTATGTTACTTGACATGTAGCTGTTTAGTTGTTTAACATCAGCTAAAGGTGTCATCAACTATGTTGTGTATTGAGGTGGATGGACAAAGGACGACATGAGGCTGATGAACAGCAACTGGTTTATTACTACATGCTATTCTGGATGGGCTAACGACCCATGCTGTCTCCCTTTTAACTTCCCTCACCTGGCCACACCTGGCTTGTCCTGGCTCAGTCTTTCCCCATGGTTGTGTGGCTTCTAAACCTCACCAGTGGCAGCGTTTGACTTGGCCAATTCAGAGGCTATCTATTTGCGTGGTTTGAGTGGGCATGTCCGCACGTGGTCTGCCGGTCCGTTGTGTGTGCACCTGCCACGCCACAATATAATCAACTATATCATATACTGTCCAGATTCTCAAGATTCAAAACTAGATTTTTAAGAGTTCAAAAATGTTTCAATAAAGAGTTCATTTTTAATGTTATTAAAGTTTCAAATTATTTCAAGTTTATTTATGGCATTTGCTGAATATTTTTGAAATATTATTAGTGTGTTTTGAGAAAAATTCTCAAAACACACTAATAATACATAGATATTTTCACAGGTTGAATAACATTGAAAATAGAATTGACTTCTCAAGATAGGGTACTGGGCAAAGATGTTGAGTTCCATTCCCTGGGAAATACAAGGGATGTAGTTTCGTTGGTCCAATATATTAAGCACTCTATATTGAAGAAGTTGTGCAATGTAAATAAAACCTCAAAATGAAGCCTAATTTTATTTTAGCAGTAACAATGTCCAATCTCTTGAACTGTAACTTAAAGTCATCAGATTGCCAGATTAATTTTTAAGATTGTATAAATGAGAAGTTCTACAAGTCTAAGCTTTAGCGCTGAAGTGCCTTCATCTGAAACGGAGACACAATTCATTGCTGAGATCCCATCAGAACTAAGAATCATCACATAGACTAAATATTCTGTCTGAAGGCGGAAGATTTTGCGGTTTTGCCTGGTGCAATGTTTTCCTTAGTCTGAATAACTTTGCTTTCTGTAGTTAGTGAGGAAATAAATATAGCAATAAAACACTCATTTATAACCTTCTGTCAGCTCTTATGTTAGGAGGTAATTAGCATACTGGAACATTACTGTGTAACACAGAAGTTTTAGTGTAAACACTAGTATTTCCATAATTGAGGGTTAATTTAAACATATGTTTTTGTTCTAGTAGGATAAGGAATTTTGTTCTGTGGCTTATCTCTAAAAGACAACGGTACCCTGAATACAGTACAAAAGCACAGCTTGCTTCTGATTCTCTGAGTTGAAGGTAAACAGTTGGGAAAACTTTTCATTGTACCTTTTTTACTGATAGCCCCACAATGTTATAGTTAAACAATATAAGTCTCTCTTCTCAAATGAAAAATGGTGGGCTTGGCATCAAGATGTTGGATGGAAGAACTGATTTCCACTTGGTCTACTTTGTACCCCAAGCTATGGACTATGAATCCATGACCATTATAAGCTTCATGAGCTCTTGGAGTTAACCTTATAAAGGTAGAACCATCATCCAGAAAATGCTTAGAATGTAAATACTGATGCATTGCATAACGATTATGAATTTGTATTAATTCAGTAAGACTTTTGGCTTCCTCTCCTATCAGTTACCAAAAAGCAACAGATAATGAAGGTCTTTTTGTTTGAGTAGTTAATTTAGATCGTCTATTTAATTTTGTATTTGAAAAGCAATGTTAATATTTTGCATGAAATAAAGATATGTCTTTAGGAAGAAGACTATGAGAAATATGGATGGATATGGAGGTGAAGTTGCTTCACACTGACAACCTATGGGTGTGAAATTTGGAGCCTCAGAAAGGCTGAATGAATAAAAATGATAATGCACTGTGGACACGGGAATAAAATTGCTGAGAATATTTTAGACTAGTAAGAAGAACAAATCATTCAATGCTAGATTATATATTCATTCATTCATTCATTCAACTTGTTTGCCTCCCATTTCACCAAAACAAGGTGAAGGAAAACCAGTCTGTTCACTGGAAGCAGTAATAATAAACTCAAAGTTGGGCAAAAATTGCAGCTTCAGATGCAAAGAAGGATTTTCTCTACAGCCAATGCTACAAAAATGGAATCAGGGACCAGTCTAGGTATCAACTTTTAATTTACCTTATGTATCATAATTAGTGAAGCAGACTTGCTGAAATGTTAGTCTTGGCAGTATATGGAACAATCAGTCAATTTTCTGAGCCATGCCTTCATCAAATAGCTTCTAATAGAGAGGGTTGATTTTTTTTCAAAATCACATTCCAAAATTTTGAAGGTACTTCATAAACATGGCAGAATATTCAAAAAATTAAATATGGGAGAAGCCAAATAGGTAGATAATACTTGCAGGGAGAGGGTTTTTTTGTGTGTGACTCCTGATTGTTTGCATTTGAACACCTGTGTGTTTAGCTAAGGTTGTGATGCTGAATTTGAATTGATCTTTTTCCTCCATGGTTCCTCAACTTTAATTGATTTATGGTAGGCAAATACAAGCTGATTCTCTATATACTGGCTTAGCTGTAATTACTAGATTTAACTGCTAGAGATGAGCAATATTTTTTTTAAAAAATGGCTCATTTTTATAAGAATTTGCAATGTAAAGTTTTCAATTGCTTCATAACATGGAAAGAAACCATATCCCCTCCCCAAAAAAATTAAGGTGGGAGAAAATGAAAATAACCTGACTTCATTCAACCTCGCTTTGTATTGGAGTTAATGAGGCAGTTTCATGGCATTAACTCATATAAGATTAAAGCAAGCATAGCATTGTAGTAGGAAATGCTTTATTTCAAAGGGGTTTATTTGAATCAGAGATTGAAACACATGCAGAAGCATGCACTGATTTATTGAACTGAAAGCACGGATAGGGTAGCTCCCCTTTATAGACATATCAAAATCAAACATCTTACCTGATTGAGTACATTAGAAGTGTACTGAATCAGCAACAATATATTGGCCAATTCCTGTAATGGTCTGTAAGAATTACCTTGAGGGACAAGAGAAATACATGCCGCCTAGCAAACTTCCAGATAAAAGGGGGAGGAGCCCACATCTGCTTAATGGCAAAGAAAGAAGCTTAAGAAGTAAGTAACAGAGTTCCATGCGCTTCACTATATAGTCATGCACCATATAGAAATGTCTTCAGACAACCGTGACTCCCTTAGCTAAGAAATGAAAATGAGCGCGCACACACACATGCAGGGACAGGGGAAACCTTTATCTTTGGTTAATGTGGTTCATTGTGTAGTCAGTCAGATGTTCAGTCAGGATTTGGCATTTGTATCCGCCTATCAAGACACTGGGATAGGCAGGTGTTGTTTTATGGTATTACAGATATCATCACAGGAAGGGAGTTACTATACTGCTACTATTGGGTTTCATATAAAATCTTCCTCAAAATATTCCTTCAAAGTACAAGGGAAATTTCCAGTACGCCCACTGTGTAATGAAAGGAGAACTGCTATATTAACAAATAACCAGCTGATTTTTTTTTCTGAAGGAAGAGGTATACACAAATAAATAAACAAACAAATGCATAATTTTTCTTAACTGGGATCAAGGAACTCAGATTTCATAAAATACCCTCCAGCCTAGCTCCTGATATCAGAAACACCTTTCCATTAAAACGCATAGGTGTATTTCAGCATTATGCACTTTAGCTTCAAAAATTCTAAGGAACTATCATGCTGGCTTAGAAATTCTGGGAGCTGAAGTCCACTCTTTTCAATGTTGCTGGGTAGAGGCAGGCAGCTTCATCATTTGACAGCTGATGTTTATTGATGAATAGTGCTATCCAGCTCAAACAAAGTGACTCTAGGTGCTATACAATGAAAAACAAACAATAAACCGCCAAATAAACATATACTATCAAAAGCCTACTGTAAAAATGACACCTGAACATGACAAACTACTAAAAGGGTTAGGGTCTCAGGTAACCCAAATGCCTGAGGAAAGTGGGATTACTTCTTCTCTTGTTTGAACTATACTTGAATTCTCTAGTTTGGATTTGCCATGCTATGTCCAGTCTGCTGCAAATGTAGGAGGTAAAATATAAAATGTTCATTTCTGCACTGAGCTATAAAAGAAGAGATGAAGCATTCTCCAGTTTTATAACATTAGCTACTAGTGTTCCCTATTTAGATGATAAGAATTCAAGGAACACAGAAATCTGGAGACCCAAGGTTCCTTGTGAAACTGATCTTATGGTGGGTAATAGGTACATCTATGTTTTCAGTTGTAAAACTAGAGTTACAGTACAGTTGATGAAGCACAAATGAGTGTTCTTTTTAAATTGTGTCTGACTTCATGTTTTGTAATAGGACAGGTGAATCCATTTAATAAAAGACTAGGTGTTCCAAATAGAACTGCAGCCTAATTGCTGTTACCATGATTAAAAGCTAAAAATAGAAAACAACAATTTCTGTAAAGCAATGCCCTAATGTTAAAGTCATTGATTATTTCAGCTGTTCCTTCCCACTTTGGAAGATAAATAAATCTCACAAGGGATAAACTAACTCAAGCTTTAGTTAAACAAAAACAAAAAAACCTAAAACTAAAACAAACCAGTGACCTATGGAGGCCTAACTTATTCAAATATATGCAATGATCTTGGCAAACCACAAGAGAGTGGTGGCTTGCTATAATTAGTTATCTTGAGAAAAACCTGACCTTGAAGTTATATATTAGCTCTCAAGAAATTAGCAAAAAAAAGAATAAATTTGGAACACTCTCTGAAATTACACAGAATAACCTACTTATGAAGAGAAGCAGTAATAAAACTTCTGACTCTCACTGAAAAAAAGAAAAGTTAACCCAATATCTGAACAGTTACCTATTTCTTAGCGATAATCTGAATTGCAAAATGAGGCCTTCTGCTGCTTTGCCTCCCCTGGCTTTTAAAAATAATTTTAGCCATTTATCAGTACTGTAATGCAGATGGCAGACTCCTTTTGGTCTCGCCTTGTTTTCTCCCAGCTCAAGCACAGAAACTGCTCTGTGAGCCTGGAGTTCTTCTGAGCTTATATATTAAAGTTTATGCCTAGAAAAAAAGTGTAATTTTGAACTCACTGGCAGTTAGACTACTGTGAATGTTGGCTGACTACAATACTCATGCACCTTGCTGCTATTAATAGCAGAACAATTTTGTGCTGAGCTTCTAAAAGTGGTGTTCTAGTTATTATTGCAAAGGAAAGTGAACTCCTGGGCGCTTTCCCCAACCTTTCATACCTGATGTTATGTATTGGCCTTATTATTAGTGTATGTGTTTCAATGGAATTCTGCTGAGTCACTGGGCTCGATTAGTTGAAGCTTGTAGGCCCCAGACTGCATGTTTCCTATCCCGGGCATTGCGCCGTAAAAACCTCAATTGCCTATTGGCTGCCGTCTAGTGGTCAAATGGTATATAAGCATGCACGTTGCCACAATTGCTCAATCAAGCTGAGCCTGCTGTAAGAACAAGTCTACTTGCTGTAACGATCCTGATTTGTAAATAAACGGTTCCTGCTCACCATCTCTGTTTATTACTACTACTGAATCTAGTACGCAACATCTGAGTTGACTTACTTTTGCCTTGTTCTGCAGCTGCTGACTACCAAGGCCACCTGCTATATCCTGCAAGCAGGTCCCATTCTTCTTCAGAAGACTCCGTCTCCATATCATGCAGTTTGGAGAAGAAGTTTTCTTAGAAATCATGAGAATGGTGGTGTACATTAGACTAGTCACCAGATTTGAGGTCCATTTCTCCAGAATGCCAAGGAATTTCCCCTCTAGAGGAGAATTTTCTTGACATACTGAAGGAACAGATCTCAAATCTGGTAAAAATTCTGCCTAACATTATCATTCTGGAAGGTTCAGAAGGCTGGTGCTCAAAGTCAGTCAGAAAGATGGCACTTTCCGTTCCCCAAATGTTAATGAAAGCCAACCTTATAAGTATTTTTCACAGATTTAAGGTCTATTCCTCCAATGCACATTAACTTTGGGAAAGCCAGTACAGAAGATTGAAAAAAGGCAATCACGTGATTGCAGGGCACTTGACAATCCATCATAAATGCAAATGGTTGCCAAGCACTCAAAATATGGTCACATGACTCAGGGTGTAGCATGACCATTTGCAAATGAATGGATATGTGTAAAACAACCAGTAGTAAATCAAAGATTAATTGTATTATCCTAGTTCAAATTTATTTCTACATCTTCTTATTCTGCACGAGACATGAAAGATGGGGGATTCTCTCTTGGCAGCCTTGACAGCCTCCATGTTATATTGGAGAAAGGTCACAGTTGCACCCAGTTCTAGAAAAATCTTATTCAGATTACTAATAAAACAGCAGCAAAACCCATTTTTAATAGTTCCATATCTTTGCAATGGAGGTGAAAGGACAATGAATCTATTAGACCTGAAAGCAGAGAGCCTATCCATCATTAACCCTGAACAGTTAAAACTGTTATTGATGTTGTCTAAATTTGGCAGAACTGCCAGAAAGACCAACCTATGATTGCCAGACATTGACTATTATTAGACTGTTAATATGTCTTGTTTTCATTTTTCATCACAACTGTTTCTGCTTGGAATCCTTAAGTTTTCTTTAAGTATTTAGATATCAAAAAAGTTCCATTGTTACAAGTCTTTGTCTCAGTTTTTGATGGCCACAATAGAAAATCAGTCTATTTCTCTATATAATCATCAACGGTGAAGTAACTATTTAGATTATAACATTAAAATAATGATGAGTCTTTATATACAATGCCATGGAGGTTAGTGAAATGGCATTTCCTTTCACCCCCCTGAATTCAACATATTGAAACAGGAAAAAGAATTCATCAGTGAAACAATCTAGTCACAGGAAGCATAAAACATGCATGAATATAGCTTCACCATCAAGTCAAAATATCACATTTTGGTTGCATTTGTGGGAAGCTACAAAAAATAATTCCGACTTTTGTACAGAGTACAAAAAATAATAGAAAGAAAACAGAATACTGCAACAGATAACAGAGATAAGAATCATTTGCTCCCTCAGTTTACTTTGAGCATAGGGCATGCTATCTACAAGGGAATTGGAAAGAGCTATGTGAAAGATTAGAAGTCCAACTTGAGATTATTATAAATATAGTCAGAGAATACCTATCCACTCTGAATGAATTCCAATGTTGTATTAAGAAATATTTGCTTAGTTTTATTTATTTATATTCCACCTTTATTACCATATTACATCAATTATAAGATGCGTGTTTTTTTATATTTTGGTGTCTCTGTATTCATGGTGCGTCTTATATTTGATAGTACCGACAGGAAGCGACCTTCTCAAACTTTTCATTTCTAAGAAAAACAAGGCTGTGCCTTATATTCAATGGTGTCTTAAAATTGATGTAATATATCTTAATAATTGATATAATATATCTTAATAATTGATATAATAAATATAGTATTTGTATAAGCAACTCATGATGGAGAACATATCTAACATGCTTTCTTCCTCTTAATTTCCCCACAACAACAATTCTGTAGGGTAAGAGGAAATGACTGCCTCAAGCTCACCCAGCTGACTTCCATGGCTAAGACAGAATTAGAATTCAGGATCTCCCACTTTCTAGCCTGGTGCCTTAACCACTAAACCAAACTAGCTCTCAATAGTGAAAGAATATATTAATGCTTTGGGTGAAATTTTGCTATCTTTAAAAATCCCAGGGAAGAGATGAAATAATGGATGATTGGAGGAAGGCCAATCTTGCTATCTTCAAGCAAAGAAGCCACAGAAAACTGTAAACTGTCAGTTTGACACTAGTACATGTAAAGTTTCTAGAGCAGATATCAGATTGGGTTATGAGAAGCTTGGAAACAAGATGGGGATTGCTAGATAGCAGCCCATATTTGTCAAGAGCAAGTCTTATATTAATCTTATTTCATTTTTTGATAGGTAACTTGATGAGCTGGATGACATATTTAATCTAAAGACCTACATCTCATTTTACAATGATATTTAGAAAGTGATTGTTGACAATTCTTTATCAAACAATGAGAAGTATCAAGTAGAGTATCTTGAGATTTGTACTCTCAAAATTTTTTATTAATGATTTGGATTAGTAGATAGAATGTTTATCTGAACTTCAGATGATATAAAACTGAGTTCTGTAAAAATAGAAGAAAATTTAAAACTATTTTGATAGGTTAGAGAAATGAGCTGAAAGAGTAAGAACAAAGATGCAAAGCGTTCACTTAGGAAATATAAATTAAATTTATATGTAAAGCACACAAATGTCTAGCTTGGAAATGCTATGAGTTCTTGTAAAAATACCTGAGTATAACCTTAGTATAAATCAGAGTTATAATTTTAGGGGGAGGAGAGTCAAATTCAATCCAAGCAATTTTTGTTGAAGTTTTAGCTCCAAATATAAGAACTACTGATTTTACTATACACTTCACTGATTAAACACTTTCCTAGGTAGTAGTAGTCTATTTTCCTTCCAGGTTTATGATGCTTTGTCACAAGACTTTATAGATAATTTTCTAATGATGATGGAATCATGTCAATCCATTTTTTCAATGAGATTTTTCAACTTCTCACCATATTAAAAAAAGGCTGGACCGACTCTGACCACACTGAAGGACATACTGTGAGGTTAACTCAGAAGTAGCTTAACCTCCATTCTGAACTTTGCAAAACGTTTCCTATGCAGTGGTTCTAAAGTTTATACAATCTATAGGACCATTCTAATACCACCTACACTTCAGAGGCTACATAGGTGAATGTACATCTTATCTCATATCACCCTACCAACATATTTAGATCTTCATTCTACTTGAACATTTCCCCTTTGAGTAGAGAGTCTTAAAGAATCGCTTAAGAACTATAGTACTGCATTTGGAGTTTTAGATAAAGATATATTTTTTTTGTTTACATTTGGTGAACTTTAAAAGATTTCTGCAAACGACTGTTTTCATCGCTCTTCTTTAATACATTGGTTTATCAATAGCATTTTAGGATCTATTGAAAACAGCCTCTGTTAATTAAATGATAGCATGGTAATGTTTTAAATATATGATTATAAATAGTTCTACTCCATTCTGTGCTAGAGAGGCTGCATCTCGAACAGCACTTTCAAGAAAATAGAATAGAATAGAATAGAATAGAATAGAATAGAATAGAATAGAATAGAATAGAATAGAATTGTAGCAAAGAACTGAAGTGCCTTCTACAGAAGATAGCCCAGATTATGAGAGTTCTAGAAATCAAATCCAATTTTTTTTTTAGAGATTGGCATTTTAGCTTGCAGAAGAGAGGAATCATGAAAATTGACCTCAGATATCTGAAGGTCTGAGAGACGTGTTTCATGGATAAGAAGTGAAACATCTTCAAGCAAAAACAAGGTCCAGCACTTTTGGGACAATCATGACCTAGATAACTGAGAATCTCCGTAGACATTTCTAGGAACTCTTTGTGAAAAGTAGCTATTCTCTTTGCTGGGCCTTGCAGGATGATAAATCTAGTATTGACATCAGACTGAGGAATAATTTATTTATTTTTATTTATTTGTTTAAATTTATATACCGCCCTTCTCCCGAAGGACTCAGGGAAGTGTACAAAAAACATGTAAAAATTTAACATTAAACGTTAAAAA
>JANHFO010009369.1:17721-31711 GCA_032468095.1 Pareas carinatus | reverse complement strand
AGATGCCATCTCCAGTCCAGGCACTTCCAACACACACAACCTGAGCCACGGCAACGCGTGGCCGGGTCAGCTAGTGTGCACATAAAAACCAAAGTGGTCCCAATAATGGTAATACCATTTGGAACTGTGACTCCTAAGCTGGAAGAGAGACTCCAGCAGATTTCAGGAAGGACCTCGTAGTTCTCTGTCCAAAAGAGTGCAGTGCTAGAAATGGCTACAATCCACTGTAGAATCCTCAAACTCTCATATCTCTGGAAGAGGACACAGGATTTAGGAGGATACAGACCACTTATAAAAGTGATAAGGAAACTTTTTTATATAATTCAATTTGATTAGAAAGGTTGCTATCCTAAAAGGTTTCTCTCTCCCGACACACACTGGCACATTTCCCTTTTCTTTTCCCACAAGAAAAGATACTGTAATGTATTGACCTCAATGTAGTTTGCTTAGTCATTGCCCTAAAGTAGTCGAAGCCTGCAGGCCCAGACTGACTGTCTCCCGGGGTTGCTCACATGTGAAAAGCCTCGATTGCCTATTGGCTGCCTTTTAGCGATCATACTGTATATAAGCTTGTTGCGCAGTAGAATTCCTGGGCTATTGTATGTATTTCTGCTAGCTGTAGCAAAGCTTGTGCTTTGCTACAATAAACCTGTGTTCTGTTCTACAACTGGTGTCTTCCATGCCTAAGGACTGAGAACGTAACAGATACATTTGGTGAAATTCTTGGTAACATCTGGCATCTTTGATCTCACTGTAGTTAGCAGAAAGCTGGATCCAAGAATCACCTGACTAGGCTGAAACTCTCTTGACTTCCCACATTTGTCAGTTAAAGGAAATGAAGCCACATCTCCCTTTTAAGATGAAGAAGCATGGTCAGCCAGGAAAACTGAACAACAAAGAGGAGAAATGGTCACAGAAGCAATGACCCCAGTACCCATTAGCTCAGGTGTGGGCAACTGTGGCTCCTTTACAACCTGTGGGTTCGAAATCCCATAATTCCTGAACCTGGAATTATGGGAGTTGAAGTCCATAGGTTGCAAATGGGCCATAATTGTCAACCCTGCATTATCCCCTTGCAACATTAAAGGAAATAAATTTTGGAATTAGGCTGGACTAGAAAAAGAAAATTTCATCAGAGAAAGAAAATGAGGGAAACTAGAAGACATCATTCTAGTTTTTAAAGAGTTTTGTCGAGGAAGGCACACATCAATCACTCACCTTCATTCCTGCTTGCCTATTCTGTACAACTCAAACAATAATGGATCAAGGCATAAGCAATATCTGATTCTTTTGAAAACAAATAAGCTTGCTGTGGTCAAGCATGACCAAAGTTTCATTCACAGCCTATAATAGCTGTGTTCAAAATCTAACCATATGTGTATTACAAGTTTCTTATGAAAGGCTCACGCAGGACTTGTTTCAATTTTCAGATGTACGTTCATAAAAGTGGTTAATTATAAAATTGTCTATCATTCAACACAGTGGATATGTGAATGGTAAAAGCTGTGCTTCTGTTACATTTTGCATTAAAAACAGCAGTAGCATCCAGTTTCTAGCCTTTATTATGACTTCTGCATCCACTGTCTTCAAACTAAGTGACTGAGATCTCTGAACTTACCCTGAGATTTCAAGCTGAGCAGCAATTCTTCCTACTGTGAACTGAATAAAATACACAGGTGTGATCCATTTACTGGACATTTCTCTACTTGCAATGAAAAGAAAAATGGGTCATTTCTCCTGTTAGATTCTACTCTGGGAAACAGAGATGTTATACACTATTTCCCCAAAGTAAAGGAATATATAAAAAAATATCCTGACAAATTGTTCTAATCTGTACCTTACAGCCAACAGCACCACGAGATAAATCTTTAATACTTTCCTGAAATTTTCTGCTGCAGTTAGTTAAAATACCGGTACCATCAAATTCACTAAGACTGGTTATCTACTATCTGATTTAGAATTTTTTGAATATGGTAGCTTGGAATACTGGATTGGTATTAGACTAAATTAAAGCTTATCCAATTCATTTTAGTGTTATTTTTATTTTATTTTTATTGCTTTTAAAATAATGAGAAATGGAGGGGGGGAAAGGGAAAGATAAACATACATGAATTGTCAAAGAAATACATACAAAGTGGGGTTTCTTTTAAAATACACTTAAAATTCACTTTAAAAAAACACATTTTTTAAAAAAATTGTAATATATTATTTAAACTAAAATAGTTAAAATTCCCTATATATTCTGTTTTCCCGAAAATAAGACCTAACCAGAAAATAAGCCCTAGCATGATTTTTCAGGATGCTTGTAATAGGCGCCCTACCCCAAAAATAAGCCCGTTAAGATCGCCAGCCAGATGGATGCATTTAGTACTGTATTTCCCTGAAAATAAGACCCAACTGGAAAATAAACCCCAATGTGTCTTTTGGAGCAAAAATTAATATAAGACCTTGTCTTATTTTGGGGAAAACATGGTAGTTATCTAGCACAATTATTATTCAAATGTCTACTATCTGTTTCTATCTCTATCTAATCTCTATGTTGACCTATGCAACCTATATTGATCTATACAATCTATATCACCTGAAACTGCACTAGGTGTTGGACAGTTGGTGAAAAATGAGCTACAGGACTCAGGACTGTTGGCTAAGCAATCAGGACCAGCAGCTGCAGATCTACTGGAAGGAAAAGTGTTTGCCCATCGCCGGGGCTGGCCGAAGGGTGGTGTGAACAGTGTGACTGCACAAAAGGTCCCATGCTTGCCAAGGCCTTATGGGACCTAGGAGGTTTTAATAAATAGGCCTCGCACAAGACATCTGCACGAGGCATTTCGTACCAAACCCTGCTTATTCTTGGGCCGATCCTGCCCAACGCTAATATACAGTGACCATCCTGAACTTCCATCCTGTGACGATATCTGTAACACCATCAAGCATCCACACCTGCCTCTCTCAGATTCTTCGGCAGGGCTCAACAGGCCGACAAAAATGTCAAATCCAATCTGGACATCTGGCTGACTGTGTGACAAACTGTAATAATTTAAATAACATCTAAATTGTTGTTGGTCCCCTCCATTCAAACAAAACTAATCTTACTATTGTTTGAAAAGGTTGTGTGACTCTGGCTCTTTTTTCAGATCCTTGACAAGCCTGAATGAATTCGACTTTCTTTCTTTTAAAAAAAAAAAAAAATCTCAGCCGAATTTATTTATTTATGTATTTAATTTGGATCCTGCCTTTATCATTTGTTACAAATAACTCAAGGTGAGAAACAGATCCAACACACCTTCCTCTTCTTGTTTTCCCCACAACAACAACCCTGTGAGGTAAACTGGACCGAGAGAGAGTGACTGGCCCAAAGTCACTTAGTTGGCTTTCATGACTAAAGTGGGACTTGAACACAGAGCTTCCCACTTTCTCGTCTAGTGCCTTAATCTCTAGACCAGGGTTTCCCAATCTTGACAACTTTAAGGCGGGTGAACTGAGGAATTCTGGGAGTTGAAGTCCACCCGCCTTAAAGTTGTCAAGATTGGGAAACCTTGCTCTAGACCAAACAGATTCTCTAAATGTAGTACTCCTTCTTCCATCTATTTTTTCCATAACAGCCTATGTGTTTATTATCTCTGTTATCCTTGTTCTTTTTCGTTTTGTGTCATTTTAATATTTTTTTTACACTTCCCAGAATTGCTGAGAATTGGAGGGGAGAGGGCAGATGAATTTAGCAAGCAAATAAATAAATATTATATTTTTAAAAATAAAGAAAACCATCATTTTCATTTTATGTTTAATTAGCTTTTAAGGTTTCAACCCTATACTTTGTGATGAGTAACTAAGCAACAGGGAATTTAATGGCACTTCAAATTCTCCATGGAGTGTGTTTGTGTGTGAAAAAGTATAATCCTTTACATTATTAAGTGACAATAGATTCCATAGAACCTAGCTCACTACTGACTAGAGATATATCCTATAAATCTGCTTAACTATGGCTGGATTGTATATTTGGAAAAGAAAATGATGATTGGAACACAACCTTTTTTAATTATTTACTGCAAAAAACTTGAAGCTGATTCAGGAAATTGTTCAAGCAATACCAAGGATCTGATACAATATTAAAATGGGAGTATAATGTTTATAAGCACATTATGAAAACCATAAACCATTTTTTTTGTCCCTGGAAACCAGTATTTTTCCAGTTGCTGTTGAATCAGAGTGTCCATCACCCCCTGCCAGAATAACCACTGTTGAGTAAGATTGGGATTTATAGTTTAGCAAGATTTGGAGGGTTCATCTTGTTCATGATCTTTTTCCAGAAATAGTTAGCTGGCCATTGTACAGTAGGCAGTACTAAGCCAAAACCAACATACATATATTGCTTACTGTAGATAGCAGGATCCAGTCAAACTTATTGAATAGTCACATGAATCTATAAAGCTAACCTCAATATTTATTTATTTATTATTTATTTTTATTTTTTAAATTTGTATACTGCCCTTCTCCCGAAGGACCCAGGGCAGTGCACAGCCATCTAAAAGACCATATAATACAATATTAAAATGTAATTAAAAGATATTAAACCTAGGCTGCTAATTCATCAATTAAAAACATTAAAATTTAAAACCCACTAAGACCCACTAAAACCCACTAGTACCCCCCCCAGGAACCAACACTTCTAAAAACCCTAGGGATCAGGACAGCCCAGCCTGGATGAAAAGATGGATCTTGAGGGCGCGGCAGAAGACCCGGAGATCGACAATCGTGCAAATCTCCAGAAGAAGCTCATTCCATAGGGTTGGTGCTGCCACAGAGAAGGCTCTACCCTGGGGGCCACCAGCCGGCATTATCTGGCTGACGGCACCCGGGCGAGATCCACTCTGTGGGAGCGAACTGGTCTGTGGGAGGTAATTGTCGGCAACAGGCGCTCCTGCAGATACCCGCGCCCTAAGCCATGGAGTGCTTTAAAGAAGGTAACTAGCACCTTGAAATGCACCCAGAAGGCCACAGGAAGCCAGTGCAGCTCACACAGGAGGAAGGTCACATGGGAACATCCCCTGACCCCCATAACCCCCCGTGCAGCTGCATTCTGAACTAACTGCAGCTTCCGGCTGTGGTTCAAGGGAAGCCCCAGGTAGAGAGCATTGCAATAATCCAGCTGAGAGACAATGGGCGCCTGAGTGACTGTGTGAAGGGCGTCCCGATCTAGAAAGGGGCACAACTGGCAAACCAGGCAAACCTGGTAAATAGCCCCCCTGGCCATGGTCGTCATGTGATCTTCCAGCGACAGCCGTGAATCCAGGAGGACTCCCAAATTGCAAACCCTTTCTGCGGGGGCCACTGACTCACCTCCGATAGCCAGAGATGGCATCAACTGGCTATATTGGGGCGCTGGAAGCCACAGCCACTCGGTCTTGGCGGGGTTGAGCCTGAGCCTGTTTTTCCCCATCCAGGCCCGCACAGCTTCCAGACACTGGGACATTACTTCCACGGCATCGTTATTGAGTGAAGTAATTACATATGTCTGATAATTCCTAATATGGATGAAACCAATCAATAAACCAATCAGCACCATGTCCCGGTAGCCAGTAAAACTGAAAACACCACATAGGATATAACCCATGTAGATAGAGAAAATATCACCCTTATATCCTCCCTTCCAAGAATGAGATAGAAGTTATGAATTCCAAAGCAAGAGAATTAGTGCTGTGCCACTGGATTCTAATTGAGTTGGATATTGTAAGATTAATTAATAAGGCTGCTCAGAATTCAGGTTTAATGCTTCAATATCAAGTCCTAAAGGTACTTTTCTTTCTTTGTTTTAAGGGCAACTGAACTTCCTTTGTATTTTTCTTGAAGGCATTTCACTTTTCATTCAAGAAGCTTCTTCAGCCCTGACTGAATGGTGGAGAAAGGAAAGATTTATATTCCTTGCAGTCATCTGGTGGTTAGCACTCTCTCTGAGAGTTGTTGAGGCCACTTGGAGGTTTATCTGTGACCTCAAGGTCACCTAAATAGTGTGGTTCCGCACTCATTTGCACTATTCAGGTGACCTCAATGGCACAGATAGATCTCCAAGTGACCTCAACAACTCTCAGAGGGAGTACTAACCACCAGATGACTATAAGGAATATAAATATTTCCATTCTCCACCATTCAGTCAGACTAAAGAAACTCCTTGGATGAGAAGTGAAATGTCTTCAAGGGAAAACAAAGTCCAGTTGTCCTTTGGGACAACCGCGACTTGGATGTCTAAGAATCTCCATAGACTTCAATACAAACTTTGCTATACTTGCACTTTAACAATTGAGCTGTGTGCATTAGGTCTGAATCTTCAAATCAATAATTCAAATAATCAAAGTTCAGAGTATTTGACTTAGTTGAAATGCATACCTTTAACATTTATTTCTTCCCTTTTAGTCCATGATTCATTTTGCTTCTGTGAAAAGACTTACCCTTTAAAACGAATACTGTGGGGATCATTTACAGAAAGGTTAAAGTAAAATCGCCCTTGAGTCAGTCTTGACTCCTTGAGACATCCATGAGTTTTTTCAGAATGGTGCAGATGTGGTTTTCTGCCCTCTTTGGGGGTGTTTGTTTGACTTTTTAGAGTAGCTGACCACAATGGTTTCCTAGGTTGGTCTCTTCAAGTATAATCTGATGCTACTTAGATTTATACATCAGCCAAGATAGGGCAGATGCTGATACCTGCTGAGATATATTAAGGTTAGGGATCTGTTAAAGGAATGAAAAATAAGATGCAGTGAACACTATCAAGATATTATCTTCTTTCCATTTATTTCTCTAAGCGCCAAATTTCTCACCAAACGGTCTTTCCCTGTGAATTTACAATTAATGAGAGAGCTTAGAAATTGCACTCCTTGTATTATTATTTAATATGACCTTTAAAATTGCTGACCTTTTCATAACAATATTTCTTTCTGTTGATCTCATACTTTTTATTTTACTAACCTTTTCTGTTTTCTAAAAATCCCCCTTTTTAAGCACTGATTAAATGTAGAGGGAATAGTTTTCGCAGAAGCACAGAGCATGTGATTTGGATGAGCAGATGCCATGCCTATAACTGCTATAACTGCCATGATTTTGGCCTGCAATATTTTTCCAACAAGCAGGAGGTTAAACAAAAACATTTCAGAGAGAAAACCTCATCTGGATAAGCTCTGTCAAGCCCAGAGGGGAGACAATTATGGAGGATGTGTGATGGGCCACATTGTAATGGAACTGAGCTACTCAGGAGGAAGGCAAGAGCAGAGGGAAAAGCGCTGATAAGGGAATGCAACTGGCAACAAGATGACAACAAAACACTGCCCCTAAGGGATGGTGACAAACTAGTAATTAAAGTTGTGATGGTATCTCAAGAGGAAGTTTCTTTTTTCCTTTTAAACTTGGACAAAATAGTTGACAGAAGAAAACTGTTATTGTATGCCAGCCCAAAAATGTTTGCAATCTTGCTTTAATCATTATAGGTTTACCCTCAACTAAAACCATCAAATTTAGTATGCAAAAATGTGGGTGATCAGTATGTAGCAGTGAAAACTTTGGCACTTCTCTTATCCCTTTGATGTTTTCTAGTGCAGGGCTCCCCAACCTGTGGTCCGTGGCTTAGTGGCAACTGGCCACAAGAGTGCTGACCTGTCATGCACACTCTAGTCTGTGCATGCAGCCCCACTCCCTCAAGTGCTAGGCAGGATCCAGTTCCTGCTCCCCTGAGCACAGGCAGTGTCCGTGACCCATGGCCCTGAGCAGCGTGCCTATGCAATTGGCGCACACATGCATGCACACACTTTCCTCTCCCCCCCTCCATGGCCAGGCCGCCAACCCAAAAAGGTCGGGGAACCCCTGTTCTAGTGGACAACTGAATTTTTGCATCCCAGGTCTGATATCCTCAAGAGTATTACATGCCCAGATATAACACCTCAAGACTGGTTCTACCCATTCAAAAAAATTGCCACCAAGTTAACTCTGGTGTGCCTGTACTTGTAGGTGTGGAATTTCAGTCTGGGTGTGAAATTTCACATATGGATGTGTGCTCTTTTTTTAAAAAAAAATCCTTCCTTCAACATTCACATTACAATTGCCCTCTAGTGAACATTCCATGTTTCTTTACTAGAATATGAATTTCAGGCAGATATGGCTGGGAGGTCCCTTAACACTGATGGATATTGCAGTAACATCCTTCACTGAACTGGAATTCTGTTTTCCATAACTGTCCTTGATAGGTTTGGTGGGAGAAGGAAAGCCGTAAGTCTTTTCAGAATCTTTCTTCAAAAACAGCAAAACTATCTTGCCAGCTTTTAATGCTGGCTCTTTAAATATCCCCAGCTGGGCGTGCTTTGACCAATCAGGGTGCATCAGCCTCAGCAGACAAGAAGCCTGACCAGAGGTGGGAAATTACTTTAATTACTTCCCTCTGGCAGCCAGAGATCCTTCAGTCTTTCCTGCTGAGGAATATTCATGTTCAACATATTCGAATAGTCTTTAGATGATTCAGCTTCACAGAAGGAATCTTGCCCTGACAGAACCAAGATCAAAATCACCTTGTCTAAGCGATTTCATCTTGTCCTAGCGAGGCTGCAGACAGATAGAATTCTTACAGAGAGACCAGTTATGTCTGTGGTTTTGTTGGAGACTTAATTTTGAAAGGTTATTGAATGTTAAGTACAGGACTGACAGAATCAACAAGTTGCTTATCATGACCCTTGATTTAGCAAATTAGTCCAATTAATTCTGAAGTTCTTCCCACAAAATCATTTATTTTATCCAGATTCCTAAATTTTGTTTGTTTGTCATATTTAAGAACTGCACAATCTCCCTTACAGAGAATTCTAATCCAATTTTGATTCAGAAATATATATTTCTGAACCTCCTACTGACTATAATTGGAATTGAATGGCACAGGAGCTTTTCTTGGAAGTATCTGGACTGCTTAGAATCTAAATATCAGCTAAATAATAGCATACAATATGCCTACTTGTGTTTGAAGGAGGGTTGGTTTAAAACATGCTGGTTCCTGTGTGTGTGCACACACATATGCGTGCATGTATGTATGTATATATGTATACATACACAAAATACCAAATCTATGAGTGGCGCAAAGAATGATGGAAAGATACATGCTTGGCATTACAAGACAAGATAGAAAGACCTGCACATGGAGAACAAATGAAAGTATATAATATCATCAAGAGAGTACAAAAATAGCAAAGGAAATGGGCATGAGAAATGCATAGCAAGAAGGACTGATGACTGGTGGACCAAGGCAGTCATAGAATGGCAAAGAAGAAGATGGAAGAAAAGGAGGAAAGCAAAGGAAGAAAAGAAGAAGAAAGAAATTTTATATATCTATGTATTAAGTTGTTATTGTTTTGATATATACATACACTTTTTTTCTTCTTTTTCTGGAAAACAATAAACAATTTAACAAAAAAAGAAAATAATATAATGGGTGTTTGAAGATATGCAAGAAGCAATGTGTTGTTTTAATGATATATTGATTTGTAAAAAAAATAAGAATGTCATTTAAAAAAATAGCACAATTATCAACCAGATGAAGAGAAAAAAATCGGAAACTAAATGCAGCAAAATGTAGATTTAGATTGGCAGAAACAAAATATTTGAGCCTCATTCTCATAATAGATGGCAATGAAATTAAAATGGAGGCTTTTATTAACTGCGTTGTATACAGAATGTATTGGAATTACCACGTTTTTAAGGATGGTTATTTGGTTTCATTTATATGAAATATAGACCGAGCACACTTTTGTGACAATTGCAGTTGCAGAATGTTGAGTTTCAATTGTTAGACATACATGGTTATTCTGGTCTTTACTGTAACAAAGGCTGATTATGATTATGATTACATTCATGGCAAGGCATTTACAGAGCTCAAGAGTTTGTTAACTAAAGCATCAGTTCTGAGATGATATGATGTAGATAAAAAGGCTAATAATTCCCTGATGCTACAACAAACAAGCAATACTTCAAGAGATGTTTCTAGTGGCATATGCTCAGAGAGACAGCAGAATTATTTTCAGCTGGAAGAAATTTTTAGCCATGATGTCATAATGTAGCTGGATGTACAAGATGTCATCATTTCATTTGTGGGAATAGAGTAAAGATGGAGAGTGATCCTAGAACCCTTGAAAGCCATTGTTAGAAAAGCTGTATTTTAAAACTACCCCAGAGGGACCTATACAGAGCCCTGATGACATAGTGATCAGAATGCAGTATTGCAGGCTATTGTCTGCCAGGAGTTTGATCCTGACTGGCAGCCTTCCATTTATTTATTTGTTCAAATTTTTATACCGCCCTTCTCCCCGAAGGGACCCAGGGCAGTGTACAGCAGTTTAAAAAACACATAAACATAACACAGACAATTTAAAAGACAATTAAAAATATAGATAACAGGGTTAAATTTTAAAACCGCAAAAATACAACCAATTTTTGGCCAAAATATAAAATGTAAGATATTTAAAATTACTAACATATTAAAACAGAAGAGGCGTGATTAGGCCAGGCCAGTCTGTATTAAGAGGTAGGTTTTCAAAGCACGGTGGAAAGCATGGAGGTCCGATATAATGTGAATCTCTGGGGGGAGGTCATTCCAGAGGGTGGGATGAGCCACAGAGAAGGGCCTCCCCCTGGGGGTTGTCAGCCGGCATTGTCTGGCTGACCGCACCCTGAGGAAGCCCTCTCTGTGGGAGTGGACAGGTCGGTGGGCTGTATTCGCTGGCAAAATGCAGTCCTGGAGATAGCTGGGTCCTAAGCCATGGAGTGCTTTAAAGGTCATAACAAGCACCATAACAAGCCCACCGGCAACCAGTGCAGCTCACGCAGGAGGGGGGCCACATGGGCCCTACCATTGGCCCACATAACCCCCCGTGCGGCTGCATTTTGTACCTGTTGGAGGTTCCGGACACGACCCAAGGGGAGCCCCATGTAGAGAGCATTACAGTAGTCCAGGCGGGCCATGACAAGTGCCTGAATGACCGTCCGCATGGCGTTGTGATCTAGAAAGGGGCGCAACTGGCATACCAGGCGAACCTAGTAAAAAGCCCCCCTGATGACGGCTGCCACATGATCTACCAAGGGCCATCTTCTAAGGTCGGTAAAAATCAGAGTTATGCTGACTCTAAACAGAGTGGGCCTCCTCAGGGTGCCGCCGGTCAGACAATGTAGTCTGGCAACCCCCAGGGGGAGAGCCTTCTCTGTGGCAGCACCCACCCTCTGGAATGATCTCCCCCCTGCAATTCATACTATTTTTGACCTTCCGACTTTCCGCCGTGCCCTGAAGACTCACCTATTCCATCTGGCAGGTCTGACCTAGCTGTGCCCTTGTCCTCCTGTTCTCAATTTTGGGGTTTTAGATGGGTTTTTTAAAATGTTTTTAGTAAATTTTACATCTTTTTTGGCCTGATTTAATCTTTTTAATTATGCTTTTATTGTCTGTATTATAAATGTGTTTTATTTGGCCTGTTAGCTGCCCTGAGTTCTTCGGGAGAAGGGTGGGGTATAAATAAATTCTTAAATTCTTAAGTAGATATCTTTTGGATTGCAGTCATCCAGACAACTGTTATTAGGCAGCAGATGGTTAGAATTTTCTGTATTCTTTGCTGACACCTAGGGGTCATCTGTAGATAATGCAAACAAGTAATCCTTGACATGTAACCACAACTGGGAGCAGAATTTCCTTTGCCAAGCAAGGTGGTTGTTAAGAGAGATTTTATGAGCTTTTTGCCACAGATAGTAAATGAATCATTGCAGTTATTAAGTGAATTACATGGTTGTTAAACAAAGCCAGGTTTCCCTATTGACTTTGCTTGTTGAAAGTTAGCTGGAAAAGTCAAAAATAGTGATCACATGATCCCTAGGATGCTGCAACCCATTGTAAATACATGCCAGTTGCCAAACACCTGAATATTTATCACATCTATGGGGATGCTGCATTTTAAGTGATTTTAAGTACAAGGATTTGTTGTACCTCACTTTTCAATGCCATTGTAACTTCAAATGGTCTCTAAACAAATGATTGTAAGTTGAGGATTACCTGTATATGTATATGTTTAATTTTATATCTAGATCTAATATATTTAATATGCTTAAACACATATAATTGAGAATGGTACACATGTTAATGAGAATTTGTCCTTTTTCTTCCTTTGATTTTCTTTTCTGGTTTATTTTTCTACTTTTGGTGTCTTAATGCTGTATTTATTTAGTAAATAAAGCCTAATGATCACCTGGATTTTTGTAAATTGATCTTGTGTTCTGTAGCTATATTATTGTACATAAATGATCGTTTCAAGATGCTGTTCATTTAAATAATTTTTCCTCTTTTTTTCTCATTAGGAGCCGCAAAATTCAAATAAGAAATATCCCCCCTCAGCTTCGGTGGGAGGTAAGTCTGATGGTATAAAAGAGAATGTGGTCTTAACACCCAGCCAGGAATGGTTTTTGTTGTAATACAAAGACTTTTGGTATCTTTTGAGATATGTGTTTTTGCCAAAATATAAGAAAAACTCCTTCCTCTTGCTTCCCATCTGTCTTCTTGCTGAAACATCTGCTAGAACAGAACAAGAAGAAAACTCCTAGTTTTAACCAGATTTTCCAATTGTGTTGAGTTATACAAAATAGAGGTGGAATAGAAATCTAATAATAATTCCTAGTTGATAGCTATTCCTTCTTGTCTAATTTAACATTGTCCCTTATCCCAAGATCATTAAACAGAGGCTACAGAATGTCATTGATCAAGAGTTATCTAATGAATAAGCTGGCTTTAGAATGGGGCGTATCACTTGAGATCACATTGCCAATATTAGATGGGTTGTGGAAAAGGCACGTAAATATTTAAAGTATCTATATATGTGTTTTATCAATTACAGAAAAGCTTTTGACTGTGTAGAACACAATAAGCTATGGCCAGCTTTTCATGATGTTGGTGTCCCAACTCACCTGATCAGGCCTATCAGATCCTTGTACTCTGATCAAAAAGCAATAGTGAGAACACTCTATGGTGACACAGATTGGTTCAGGGTCAGTAAGGGAGTTAGACAGAGAGATATTTTATCACAATTTTTGTTCAATCTGTATGCTGAAGTGATCATCTGTAAATGAGATCTGGAACTGCCTGATGTTGGAGTAAAGATTGGGGGAAGAACCATAAATAATTTGAGGTATGCAGATGACACAATATTATTGGCTGAAAATAAAGAAGACCTGGAAAATCAGGAAAACCAAGGACAAAAGTGAAAAAGTAGTACTGAGTTTATAACTATAGTTAGAGCAATAGTCTACCCTATAATGTTGTATAGATGTAAGAGTTGGACACTAAGAACAACTGATCGAAGAATTGATAACTTTGAACTGTGGTGCATGGATAGCCATGGCAATCAACAGAGAGGTGCTGAATCATTATAAAACTGGACATATCCTTTTTTAATAATTTTTTTACATTTTCAAACAAATAAGCAACAGCACAAACATATATACAAACAATACGTCAAGAAAGGTAGGTTTATTGTATCACAAATACAAAATTTAAAGATAGCAAGTGTCACAATCCAGAATTATAAATTATACAAGGTATTTTACATCTTCTATAAAGAGTAGGCTCCAACCTCTTCAAAGAGAATATGTTCAAACGGTGAGGGAATGATTTAACATTCAATTTCCTTCCAAATTCTCTAATTATATCTTTTTTACATCCTCTTGCCTTTTCTCTTTCCCTTATCCATCTTCCTTACTCTTCCCTCTTCTCTCTGGCTTCCCTATTACCTCTTTGTACTCCTACTCCTTACCCTAATACCATCCCTTAACTAAACTAAACCTTAACACTAACCCTAATCCTACTCCTAATCCTCACCCTAAAACTAACTTTAAACTCTATTAACCCTAAAACACTCTCGCCCCAATATTGTCCCTAAACCCTAACCCTACTTTTAGCCCTAAAACTTTCCCTATCTCTATTGTAAACCTAAGTCTA
>JANHFO010009368.1:15756-30690 GCA_032468095.1 Pareas carinatus | reverse complement strand
ACCTTATCGGTCCTTTTATTTCATGAGCGTGTTTTTTTTTGCTGAATTCCTGCTTTATCTCAAGTCCTTTGTGTGTATGTGGTGAAAGAGACCCCAGAACGGTGCTAGTTGCTTTATTGACGCTGGTACAGAATATGGACCTACCCTTTTGTGCTTTTGAGCTTTTTCAAAAAGCGGGAACAATGCCATTGGCGATCTCTGGCTGGTAGGTCATTAGACATATGCATTTTCTTGATCTTCAGCAGCTCTAATTTGATATGCAAAGGGATTTGATCATCCTTGATCATTGCCATAAAAATATAGTCGGCTCTTAGTTGATGAATGTATATATATTGAAATACATTTCCTCAAGGATTTCCTGAGCTGTTAATTTAAATGATAACCCCTAATCAGATATCTGGGTGCCCAAGCAACAAGCACGCCAGAGGTATCTTCAATCTAGGTATATTTAAAGAGAAAGCTACAGGGCCTGTCTTTAAAAGCAACAGTATGGATATTTTACTGTCGTAGTTGTGAACTGTTCAGTCTTTGTTATTGCTACGGAGGAATTGCTTCTAGTTGCAGACAAAAATCAAGCTATTTTTTAAAAAATGACTAACTCTAAATCTAAACTTTGCATGTGAAATGAGTGAGAAAATAGATATCATCTTGTTTAATTGTCTTTAAAGTGAATAAGAAGTGCTTGCTTTATGTTAAACAATAAAATATCCATACTGTCATTGGTGAGACTATGGTGATGATAATGTCTCATGAAGAACAACCACGTGGTATGCTGTCTTTGTTCATTCCACATAGACATGTTACAGTGGATCTTGAATGGGTGTTAAAGTGAAAAGTAGGACATAGTCTAAGCCCGAGTATTCTAGTTTGATTGCTATATACCATACTGCTTGACATTTTTCTAAAAAATGAAAATGAAAAACAAGGGCTAGAATCTGATAGAAGATATAACTGTTACCATTAATGGTTATCAACTATTTTAAATTGTTAAATACTGAAATCAGTCATGTTAATGATACTGCACATTTCAATTTATTTAAGGATGTATCTGTTTTCTTAGGACTCATTTACTGGAGTAGCTGTAATACCTTTTGGAGTCATTCAGTTTAGCCATGGCTTCTGCTAGTAAGTATTAGCTTCATTGTATTATTATATATCATAAGAAATGCTTTCTCAGCATTTATAAAAAATCATAAGTTATGTTAAATAGACTTTATGAGTCATACTTTAATTACAGCTATTTATTTCTAAAAATGCATTTGCAAATAATGGAGCTATGTATAAATACATACATTGAAAATCATATGTGATGCCTAATTTAAAGTTATTTTTTATCCTCTGAAGGTTAAACGAGCAGACAATTTAGCAACTAGGGTTAAAAGTAATAGTTCTATAGCAATTGTAATTGATTAGACCAAAATTGTTAATTTATTCCTTAAATGTGTTTTAAATTTATGTAGGACTATTTCCCCTGAATATGCCGCAATTGACTATGAAATTGGTTATACAATATTCAGATACAAACATCTAGTCTGTACCTATCAGATAATATTAAAATGATGCCTTAATTTTTTTTCCTGTAAAGAATCTAATAATTTTTTCTTTGCACAAGTATGTGGAATTTTATTGATGTCCATAAAGTGAAGGTCCTGGGTAGATGGATAGCCACAATTAAACAATTTAATAGGTTTTAAAGTCTGACAAGACTCATAATATGGCTCAGAATATTAACTCAACAACAATATTTCATCTAGACATGCAGGTGAAAGAACTAGAAAAACGTGCTTCGGGTCAGGCATTTGAATTGATACTTGGTCCTCCTTCAAAAGAAGCTGTTCCAGAGTTTCCTCTCTCTCCTCCAAAGAAAAAAGATCTCTCATTGGAAGAAATTCAGAGGAAATTAGAAGCTGCAGAAGAAAGACGCAAGGTAACTATATACTATTCAATTTTCATATGTCTATAGGCCAATGAGAAGTGGCTTGTTTAAACTATAGTAAATAATAGTTAACCATAAAGTATTGTAAACTAGGATTTAGAAATTCCTCGTGCTGTAACCATTTCAGTACTTCCTATTTAACTGAATGAGAATTAATAGTTACAGTTTATTTATTTATTTATTATTTAGACTTATATACCGCTTAAGAGTGCTTTACAGCACTCTCTAAGCAGTTTACACAGTCAGCCTATTGCCCTCAACAATCTGAGTCCTCATTTTACGGACCTCAGAAGAATGGAAGGCTGAGTCAACTTTGAGCCAGTGAGAATCGAACTGCTGAACTTTTGATGGCAGATGGCAGTCAGCAGAAATAGCCTGTAGTGCTGCTTTTAACCCTGCATCATCCTGGCTCTAGTTCTTGGTGCAAGTAATTTAATCACTGCACCATCCTGGCCCTAGTTGTTGGTGCAAGTAATTCTAACAGAACTTAAGTATTTTGAACATGGATCCTAAGTTATTTTTAAGAATTTCAGAAGTTTGATGAGAAAATGTAATATGATTGCAAAGGGTGGAAGTGCTTGATTTAAGTTAACCTTTCAAACCATTTCCTGGATCATATTAATGATATGAGGGTAATGTTAACCTAGTCAAGAAATGTAATTGTATATAGATTACTCCCCCCTAAATGCAAAATGTATCTATATTCTAGTCCCATGAAGCTGAAGTTTTGAAGCAACTAGCTGAAAAACGAGAGCATGAAAAAGAGGTGCTGCAGAAGGCAATTGAAGAAAATAACAACTTCAGCAAAATGGCAGAGGAAAAGTTGACTCACAAAATGGAAGCTAACAAAGAGAACAGAGAAGCACAAATAGCTGCTAAGCTGGAACGCTTGAGAGAGAAAGTAAGTACTATTCAATTTTGTTCATTTAGAAAACTGGACTCAGATTGCCAGTTACACAAAGAATAACTGGCAATAGTTGGTTCTTCAAATTTCACCTAAGAGCTTTGTTTTTTTTAATTCATACATATAATCTAATAATAAAAACTAATAATCTGGTTAAGAAGTGGCTGCTCAATTTGAATGCTACAAAGAAAGGGACTGAACTTTACAAGAAGTAAAAATGAGTTCACTGGGCCTTATTTCTATTTGAACTGTAGAACTTCGGAAATCATTGGGCATGACCATAAATTGACTGCCACATGAGGCTTGTTTAGTCACAACAAAATAATGCAATATCTAATACAAGCTTCCTTAAATATAAGATAATTTATAAATGAGAATTATAGTCCATTGGAGCCAACTCTTAAATTACAGGATTAAGATATTATATATGTAACTTGATATATATCTTAAAAGCTTGCCAGCTGGAATGAAAATTCTTGGTATCTATATCTGAAAAAATAGAATATAATCTGTACAGACTTTATATGTAGATTATTTAAGCCCTAGTCCTTTGCTGCGTTGAAGTTTTTCCCAATCTGGTATATTCCATTTTACATTAGAAAATTGCTCATTGAATTCCCCACAACATAGCCAAAGGTTAGTTGTAATCCAATTTATTTGGACAGTGTTAGTTTAAGGGAAAGTATTTTGAATTTGGGTAGAATTTAAATTTCTGAAGATCTTACTGCTTTTTCATTTTCTTAATTTTGCTTTACTAGGAAAAGCATATTGAAGAAGTACGAAAGAATAAAGAAGGAGGCAAAGAATCTGGTGAGAATGAAAGCGACTGACTTCATTCTGGAAACTAACTTCTCCCCTTCGTCTAAATATCCAAAGACTGTATTGGCCAGTGTTTTTTGTTAAGTTTCTAGAAACTGATATAGAGCTGTATAGTTAGATCTGACTGTACACTTGATTTGGGGAATTAGAGGGGGAGTCCTTTCATGTTCACTCTTTTTCTAAACTGTTGTCTTTCCAGTGTAGCTATCTTGTTGCATTTCTTCTATTCCAGTGCATTTGTTCCTGGATTGATGGCTAGTGCTATGTTCAGCTCTGACATTTTTTGTGAACTGAATATGTAGTGTAATGTTCATGCTGAATCTGTTACACTTCAGAATCTGTCAGTCTCAAGATATACTGTAACCAAGTGATTTAATAAAGCTGCACAATGCTGTTATCACAGATGAGTGTTTTTGAAACTAGCATCACTACATAAGCAGTTCAAGCATATTTATAGCTAGAATATTGGAATGCAATATTAAAATATCTACAAATTATTCCTAAATACAGTGGCATAATATTCCTCAGTGCTGTTTTCTGTGCAGTTGCCTATTGTTCTAGGTTTATAATACGAGCTTTGTCTTGTACCTCAGCAGTTGTCAGCTGCTATTTATTCAGACAACCCAGAACCACCTCCCTTCTTGACTATGCTAGTACTTTCAACAAATAATTCCTTGTTAACATATGATGAATTTGGAGGGATGAAGTCTCTTAACATATAGAATATTTTAAAATTAAGTTTAGAATAAAAGCTTTCCTTAAATAGCAGATAAAAAGGAAACTCTTACCTTGTAAAAACAGTAAAAATCATTGCACTTGTAGGTTCAAAGCTTATTAGGTCAGGACATTTAGTTCTGTTGCTTTTACAATTTGATCCTAGATATATTTTTAAAGTAAGGCTAAGCTTTGCTCTTTGACTGAATATGTGCCATCGAAAATGCTTGTATCTTGGGGTGATGACAAAAGCCTGGCATAGTATCTGTTTAATTTGTATCATTGTTGTAGAATGGATATGGGAATTAAAAGCGCCCTCATGTGGCAATAGTATTGGTAACTATATAGTCAAGAATGGTATGTTGTATACTGGATTATGTTGGAAATAAAAGCATACATTTAAGCTTCAGGAACCCAGTGCAGCAAATGGTTACTACAGTTAAAATAGTTTTTCAACATCTTTTAAGCTTTTAAAAATAGTTTTTCATTAACTGCAGTAAAGAGAATTGATTGGGTTAACTAAATTGTGTTTGTAGCCATCTTACCTTGATATGAGAAACATTTATTTGATATTCCATCCCTAGGCCTTTGGATGTTTTAATTACAATATATGATTGGTGCCAAGTGGTTCATGCTGTAATTTTTAATAGTTTAAACGTGAAACTGCTGTGCATGCCTGTGTTCAGATATATGTGCTTGATCTTCTTACTCATTTCATCAAAATAATAAAATTTATAATTACCATATATCTGTATCTTAGACTTAGTCAGTTATTAATAAATAGACTTAATCAAATTTGGTGCATTTTTCTGCCGTCTTTAGATAGCGAATGTTTTGCCACTGTAAAAGTTTCTTGAAATTTTTTTTGAAAGTGTTGGGTTCAGAAAATGCTATCAAAGATACACATTTGAAGTAGTATAACTAGCTGTCAGATAAATTTTGTTAAAGCAATGTAGAATAAATGTAGCACTAAAAATCAAGAATTTAAAAATGAAATGCTTTGGCGTATAAATTGTAATATATGTCTATTTGGTAATGACTCAATTACAATGAGACTTGCTCTTCAGGTAAGTGTGAATCTCAGCAGATAGGAACATCTGTCTAATATTCAACTAGGTTAAAAAGCATATTGAAATTGGATCTTGTCAATACTTGAATGAGAGATTGTCAAGAGAATTTTAGGCTGCTAGGCTGACTGAGAAAAATGTCGGAAAAGAGCAATTGCAAACCATATGTGCATTTTTGCAAAGATAATGGAAGACATTTTCACCAAGGATCGAAATCCATTTTATTATATTTGTGCAACTTCCCATCTCACATAAAAGTGATCCTGGATAGCATACAATATTTAATTGAAAAACAGATAAAATGTTACCCAAAACACATTAACCACAGTAAGGGACCCCTTACAAAACCTTTTTGGAGTACCCTTGTCTTTTCTAAACTTTAATATATATCCTGTTACTGGAAAACGTCTCCAACACTTGAATTTGAAACATTTTGCTTAACTCAAAACCCTTCTCTTATTTTTGCATCTTTCTGGTGGACTGAAATTTCAAGCAAACAAATCCAGAAGTTAGAAAGCTTGAATCAATGTGCTGTTGCATTCTGCAATGCGAAATAGGTGAATTAATATTTAAGAGGTTTTTTTTTTTTGCTGAGGTGCAGAGTCGCTGGCGTCAGAATATTGAGAACACTTCAGAAAGCATATAGATACCCTTTTAAGTAGTCTAGCATTTCTAAAACAATGGCTATATATTTTGCCTTCTGCATTTGTGCTCCTGCATGAAAGTATGTTACTTTCATCTTGTCATAATACAAGCACTAATATGGCTTCAAGTAAAAAGTCTTTGTTTTCAAATACAAGAGTTGTGAATGGTGCTTCCTGTCAGTAGGAAAGGAAGATATTTTTCCACTTCTATTCCATACTTCCCAATTGGAGAAACATCAGTTATTCTCAGTTGCTTCCTGTTTAAATACTGTTGTAGCTTAGGTTTTACTTAAATTCTACCAAGAAGGTTAGAAAATAGAAGAATATTCAAGTGACATTGCCCTGCCATACATCTCACTCATACAGTAATATGACTAATGTATGCTACTTGTATAACTTTGAATCCTAGTATCAAATTAGCAGTAAAATTCTCTCCAAGCTGACACTACCAAGAATTATACAAGACTAGCTTAATTTGATCAATGTCCACAGCAGTAACTAGATGTTGTAGGCTTAAAATATCTGAGAATAGCATATTGGAAAAAGATGAATCAGAAAAGTTCATTTTGAAAGCTTGGGATACCTCTTGATGTATTTGGATAGTTTTTAATTTAAATTAAAATGTTCTTTCTTTGTGGAATTGCATTGTTGTTTCAGAAAAGAGAGAATTTGTTTAATTTATAAGCTGCCCATCTCACAAATGTAACTAAGTGGCATGCAATAAAAAAACCTTAAGGTTCTCTTGCTTTCTAGATTACAGCGATTTCCTAAGATACCATACCACTTGAAACAGCAAGTAAATTACTAGACAGTACTTTGAATTCTGAAGTATTTCTTAGAGTACAGGACTTTAGATTTTTTTCCAGAATTCCAATATATGCAAGACCAGCCAAAAACACATCTTGCCTGAAACAATGAGTTTGTTGGATACCATTGGGTCTGATACCTATCAACTGCATGGAAAAATATTCACCTTTTCTAATAGTTCTAGTCTTCCAAGCCATTCCTATAATCATCTTGATCCTGTTTATCTTACTATTGTGCTTTTCTTCCTTCAACATTGCAAAGGATGGTAATTTTTTCTAGCCCATTATCCACTGGCAGGCCTGTATAAACTATGGGCATTGGCTGCTTTCTGATTATTGTTCAGTATTGTAGAGATTGGTCATTTGATTTGCATGGTTCAATGTAAAGGTTAAACGGGAAAATATTTATTCTCGTTTATGTTCCTATTCTGGAATATTGTTTCTCCAAACCTAGTTCTTACAACTTTTTCATTGCAAAGATTCCTCAAAAAAATAGATGTTCTAAGTGTTAGTATCATACAGTTAAGGGTCTTTCTGTAATCAATCGAGCAAAGAAACTTTTTTTCTTTGTACATCTATTGTATCTTAGCTATCTGATCTCTCATAAAATCTGTTTGAAACTTGTCTGTCCATTGTCTCTTCCATATCTTTGTAGATAATGAGCAAATTTGTGTGAGTAATTAATGCATTGGTTTAACTGTTTTTGCATACCCTCACATTTCCCTTTAGTATAAATATATATTGGTATGGTATAACAATGTTTCCAGTCTTCTGGGCATACATATCTGTTCCATGTTTGGAATACCTCTTAATGTATTAGAAGTGTTGTAAATACTTTAATTATTTCTTCTGCAGCTTTTAAGTGGTGTTTCATTTGTACCTGCTTTTAAAACTGTCAGTTTTATCCCAATTTGCTTGTGGAAGAATTGGTTCCTGCTCAGCAAAAGTTGTTCTATAATCCACTTTCTAAATGGATTCACTATGGTCATTCTATCTTCCTTTAACCTTAGTTACCTCCATTATGTCTTTATCATAATGCTTGAATATCCCTACTTCAGTTGTACAATTCCATGTCATTTTTGGATCTCAGTCTTTCTGTACCTATACTTCATATACCTGCTGTTTACTACCATTTGATATTAAAAATAATATGCAGCGAAACACATAGTTGCTGTTTGGTGATGCTACTGATAAAGTTGCATTGTGGTTGTCAAAGTTGTACTAGCTTTTGATGAATATCCAAGTGCCATTCAGGGTACTGATTGCTACTTCTAACAGAGAATAATTAGCTTGGGACTTGGGTATCTATAAAGCCGCCTTTTGTACAGATGGTCAGAGTGCTGTTTTAAGTCCAACAGGAGGGGTACAGACAGTAGGCATTCTGTAGGGGGGTTCTCCTATAACAGACAAGGATGGGCTATACTCTTGTGGTCTTGGAGAAGCTGAGAAAAACCTGGTTCTTTGGAATGCCTTTGGGGCCAGATTGTCAAGTCACTGGTGCTGGTATTAGTTTTGATACTGTATCATTTTCTCCTTAAAATTGTATAAATTTTATTTTTGGTATCTGTGGGCTGCCTAGAGCTATCTAGATTGAGGAGGTGGAGTAACGTCATAAATTAAAATTAAAATTAATTCATTTGTTCCACAGATTGCACCTGGAGATGTCCTGGATGACAGGATTGTATTTCTCCATCTGTTTATTATGCAGTCAATTTAATTTTTATACTGTATCCTTAGGAGATATCCATATATAGAGTCTGAATTTATATTGCTTGAAACAGTTGTTGGCAATAAACAAGAAATTGTCTCTACAAAAACCTGTTATTATATCTCTTGCATTACTGCGTTTATACAATCCAAATCTCCCTATAAGTCTAGGTTCTCCCATTCCTCCTTTTGGTTTTTATTTTATTTATTTATTTTTATTTTTATACTGCCCTTCTCCCCGAAGGAACCCAGGGCGGTGTACAGCCAATTAAAAACAACAATAAAACAACAACAATATAAAAGACATACAAGACAGCATTAAAATAGTTTAAAATATAAATAATTAATGTGGCCAAAAATTTAAAAACCGGAATATAAAACCAATTTGTACCGGATCAGAAATTTAAATATGTAAAAAAATTTCGTTTTAACATGGAGAGGGGTGCGTATCAGGCCAAAGCGGCCTGAATGAAGGGATACATTTTAATGGCACAGCGGAAAGCACATAGATCCGAGATGGTTCGAATCTCTGGGGGGGAGATCGTTTCAGAGGGTGGGAGCTCCCACAGAGAAGGCTCTCCCCCTGGGGGTCGCCAGCCTACATTGTCTGGACCGCATCCTGCCAGCAAATACCTCCCACCGACCAGTCCGCTGCCACAGAGAGGGCAGAATGCGGTCCTAGCTTTGTCATTGCCTCCATATTTACTGGTGAAAGTCTCCAGAAGTGCTTTGTTGTAACTGTTTTAGCCATGTCCATGCAATGTTTAGAATGTTCGTATTTGACTTTATGACCGCATAGTTTCCTTCCAACTATCTATGCATTTGTTTCACAATAATGCAGTTTGCATTGCCTTTTTATGGGTTTGATTCTAAAGCTACATTGTTTCCTCTTGTACCATGAACTGTTTTCTTTTGACTTTTCCTGCTTGGTGAATCTCCTGTTCCATCCAGCGTTCCTTTCAGCATCACTGAAGCTACTAAGACTTCCCACCACATCAGGTGGGAGAAAAAGTTAATTGCCATTGTTTTTCCTTGTGACAATGACTGCAGCATTGTAGCCCCCCTCTCCCCAGTTTACCTGCCCTTTATAGATTGGTGGATTCTACACAAACACCTAGGTGAGAATGGGGTGAGGTTTGTGGAAGGGTGTCTGATTAGTTGATGACACTAAAGGAAGGTGTATGTAGGTTAGTTGATGACTTGCTCAGGGGAGGCTCACGATCAGTGCCAATTTTTGGATGGTAGGTCCAGAAGTTGGAGTGATGTGTTATTAGGTTGGGTGTGTGTGTGGAATAGGATAGTACGGACAATGGTGATGATGGCCAAGGGGAATAAGGCAAGAGGCAGACTTCACTTGGGGAAGGTGAACGTATTGATGTCACCTTCCAGTCCCTTTCAGAGATGTATTTGCCATTTTCATGGGTGGCATTAGTTGTAAGTCAGGGTGGAGGCGTGGCTATAGTCAGCTGAGAAAACCTTGCGGTCTTCAGGGGCACTGCTCCTGGGTATGAAGCCCTGCTTGTGAAATAGGGCTATAGAAATCAGAAGTTGTTGCTTGTGTACCAGCTTCTCTGCTACACAATTACCTCCCTTTTACTGTACTAGGGCTGCTTGAGTCTGGCTGGTTTGGCAATGGAGTTCCCCAAGCTTTTTTTCAATTTGTCTCCCTCGCTCTTTGACTCAAAGGCAGCTCAGGAGCAACTGAACCCACTCTGGTCTAATAATGGTCATACCTTAGACCTGGCTTTTATCTTGGGGCAGCAGCAATGTAATCTGGAGCTTTAACATTCATTATAGACATGTAACTCCTTATTGGCTTTGGCATTCTCTGGTCCCATGCTTCCAGAGTCTTGCCCAGTTATCTAGAAAGAGTTTGAGCCTATTGGCCCTGATCAAGTGCAAGATCCCTGATGCTATAAGCGTGGCCATCTATCTTTTATTAGATCCCTGTTCTTGGTTGATTACTCCAGGAAGTAACAGGTCAATGGGTACATGCAATGGTGAATTTTCTCTGCAGGAGAGAATGGTTCCATTTGTCTTTAAATAGATGGTGGCTGCCTGCTGCTTTAAAGACCATTAATGAACCCAATAGATCTGGACAACTGTCATCCAGTCTCCACCTTTCTGTTGAAAAAGATGGTCAGCCTACAGTTCCAGGTGGGCCCTGAAGGAGGAGATTATCTGGACCCCTTCCAGTCAGGATTTGGGTCTGATCATAGACTGGCAATGATTGTACTAATTAAAGACTTTTGGTTAGTCCATCTTGGGAGTAGCACATTCATCTTCCTTTGATCTCTCAGCAGCTTTTAGTATCATTAGTCTTGGTATCCCTCTGAGCTACCTTTGAGACGTAAGAGATATAGTGTTACGTGATTCTCCTTTCTCTGAGTCCACTTGCAGTCACTGTTAGTAACATCCTGATGATATCTAGTACATCTCTTCATTTGACAGATGTTGCTGTCAATACTTTCCCAGGAAGTTGTGGCAGTTTGCATATGCAATCCTAATATGATTGGCTGTGAATTTTAAGACCAACCTGAGTTCCAGAGATTTTAAAACTTTTAACTTTGTCTAGGTGTCTACTTCCCCAGTCAGAGCTAGTGCATAATTTGAGGGTCCTTCTGAGACACAATTCCTTGAAGAGCAGCAGAGTCCTTCGGGAGGAGGGTGGTATATAAATCTAATAAATTAATTAAATTAATTAATTAAAAATAAGACCTGTCCTAGGAATTATTTTCAGGGTAGGGCTTATATTTACAAACAGCCTGAAAAATCATGCTAGGAATTATTTTCAGCGTAGGTCTTATTTTTGGGGAAACGGTAGTCATGCTAATGTGGATGTTAGCAGATTGTTCTGTACACCAACTACATCAGCTCCTGAATTGGAAGACTTTGCTTACAGTGATTCAAACTTTAGTTCCCTCCTATTTGGATTACTCTACTGCATTCTGCATGGGATTGTTAAAAGCATGTTGAAGTTGCAGCTGGTCCAGAATTCAGTAATATGGGCAGTTTCTTGTTCTTTCCATGTAACACCACTATTCCATGAAGCCTCGGCATCCAAAGTAATAAAAGGGGAAGTAAAGAAGAAGAAAGACACCATGGGTTATACTGGCACCTAGTGTGTGTGTGGTGTATAGTGCTCAGCATAAACAAGTACAACCAAACAGATTTGTCAGAAAACCTCTCCTTTCAGAATCAACATTTCCTATGGAGCACTATACTACAAAATATTCCCAGAAATGTGAGCTAGTGATTACAAACAAGATTTGGTAATTTGCACACACATAAAAGTGCTTTCCCTAACATTCATTCAACACCATGTTGCAAAAATGAATACACCCCAAAGAAAATCTTAGGAGCAAAGTTACATTTTAGACAAAATCCTAATTAGCAATAATTCAACTACAGATGAGCCTAATGATTCATTAAACAGATGTCCAGCAGACAGTTGATTATATAAGGGCGTTACTTAACTACCCCTTCACGTTTCATGCTGTCAGCAATGTCACCACATGGAAGAGATTTCACAAGACCTGAGAATGAAAATAATTCCCTTTACACAAGAAAGGTGAAAGATTACAAGAAGATCAGCAGCGCTTTACTTTGTTATTCTGTTAACTTATCAGAATACTATAGCAACAATGATACAAAAATTTAACAAAGAGGGAACTACAACCATCTCACAGAAATGTCCAGGCCAGCCATGGAAGTTAAAAACCTCGACAGGAGCATCTGATGAGAAGGGTTGAAGGAAATGGACATGCAGGTTCACTGCATTTAGCTAAAGAAGTAGAAAGGCAAAGTGGGGTGACTGTTTCCTGTGACACAATGCAAAGGAATGGCATGCATGGTTGTCATCCACAAATTAAGCCTCTCCTAAAGCCCATGCACAAAAGCCCACCTAGAATTTGCCAGAGCCCATGCTGAAAAAGAAGACTACTGGACACTACTCTGGAGTGCTGACATCAAGATAAATGTTTATGGAACTGATGTTTTCAAAGTTGTATGACATTGCAAAGGTGAGGAGTACAAAGAAAAATGCATGGTGCCTACAGCGAAACATGGTGGCAGCGTCCTCCTGTGGGGCTGCTTGAGTGCTGCTGGTGTCGGAGCTGCGTTTCATTGATGGTATGAATTCACAGATGTACCGCTCTATATTAAAAGAGAAGATCGCTCGCTGCCTTTGGTCATCATGCACTTTTCCAACATGACAATGATCCAAAACACACATCTAAGGCCGCTGTTGCATTTCTGAAGAAGAACAGGATATAAGTGATTCAATGGTCAAGTATATCTCCTGATCTGAACTCAATTGAACACCTATGGGGAATTCTGAAGAGACAAGTTGAGCATCGCTCTCCATCCAGCATCCAGGCTCTAAAAGAGGTTATGCTTGACTAATGGAAAAAGATGTTGCAATATATTGCCAACTTGATCATTGTATGCCTAGAACACTTGGTGTTCTTATAAATCATGGAAGTTGTGCAAAATACTAGGTGTAGGAGTTTTTGTTGTGAGGTGTATTTATTTTTGCACCAACTAATTTGTGTAAAACTAAAGATTTTGTAATCTAAGTTATATTAATCACCTTACTCTCATGCAATGAGCTAAACAAATGTTCTATTCAACTCACTTTTTTGTCAACATTTTGGAAATTGTTCTTGTGTTCATTGGGATATTGATTGAAATCTTACTTTTCAAAGACTGTGTACTCATTTATGCTGAGCACTGTATGTATGTAGACATACTTTTTCTGTTTGACATAAAGAAGCTGATCGACCTAGAAACTGGATCCTAGTAGCTGAATCGGGAATCTACAATGATGCGTCCGTTTTAGGAGGCAAAGGTACATGGCATTTCCAACTCTGCCATCCAATATCTTGCTGCTATTCCTGTCCATGGAATGTATTGCCAAAGTCCACTGCCTCACTCCAGGTTCATGTGGGACCAGCTTTGGCTTCTCCTGTCCAGAGGAATAGCGCTGATAGGGACAGGAACTTTGACATGGACTCTGACCATGCGTCTCTCGGATCAAAAGCATCCACAGAGACTTGGTGATACCGAAGTTTCTTTCACCAGCACCGCTCCAGTCTCCAGCCATGTTGTTTTGGAACACCCTTCCCTTGCCTGGCTTACCTCCAGGTATGTTGGTTTACAACGCCAAAGTATCCTAACCAGCCAATACTTCTGGTAAGAGCCAGGCTGGGAATGACTGGAGTTGGATTGGACTAAATGAAATAAATGTTTGTGCCACTGAAATAGTTGAACAGATGCCTTTAATATGCAAGTTCTAAGTAGCACCAACTTAACTGGAAGCAGCATTCAAAATTAATGGTTAGTTTAACTGTTGTTTCTTTCAACCAAACCTCGTGGTTTCACACAACACAATGAACCCTAAGGTACCCCCGTGGATAGTGTCACCACTTATGCAACATGCAGTTGCCTAGTTGATTGTTCCTTAGGCAGACATTCTTGTCAAGATCTGGGCAGACCACAAACAGTCCCCGCGTTTCTCATCTTCTCAAGATACCACCCCACCCACTACGGACACGACGGACCTGCCTTTTGCACCCCGAGGGAAATTCCGGGTGGATAGGCGGCAGGGTCCGCGGTGTCTCTCGTTCGGGGGCAGCGTCAGCGGCGCTCCCCTCGCCAGGAGGCGCGAGATAAGCAGCGCGCACCGGGGCAGGGCTCGGGGGCTGCTGGCTGTGCGCTCTCGCCCTTCTCCCCCCCCCCCAGGGCTTCCTCACTGGGCGGGGAGGGGGGGGGAGAGAACCGTCGGCCTGCAACCTCCAGGGGGCGCAGCGCCGGCCCGGCCCGAGTCGTCGTCGGCGGCGCTGCTTCTGTTTGCTTCGTGCCCGCGCAGCTGCGTGGGAAAAAGGAAAAAACAGGCGAGGCGGGTCTCCCAGGGAGAGGCGGCTCTCTTGCCGCAGAGAGGCGGCCTTGCCCTGCGAGACCGGGGGCCCTTCTCCCGCCCTGCTTTCGGGCTTCCCGCCGGCTTCCCCCCAGCGTCCTCGGGACAGGAGCAGGAGGAGGTCAGTGGAAAGGCGGGGTGTGTGTGAGAAGGAAACCCGGGGAGGGGGCGCCTCTGGAAGGAAGGGGCGAACTGGGGCGCTGCGAGCCTCCCGGTCTTCGCGGAGGAGGGCGGGAGAGCTGCTCGCCGCTTGCGCGGTGCCCGGGCGCCCGACGCCCGTTTGCAGCCGGGGCTCGCGCGCGCCCTCGCGCTTCCCCAAACTATGAATGGGTTCCCCGCGCGGACGGGGCGAGCCGCTCGGAGTGGCGGAGCGCGTGGGGTGAACCGGGGGGGGCGAGGACGGGTGTGTCGCGGGGGGCG
>JANHFO010009366.1:1111-12485 GCA_032468095.1 Pareas carinatus | reverse complement strand
AAGAGACTTGTTAAAGCTTTGAAGAATATTCTGAGAAAAGACAAGAAGAAAATTTTAAAAATCTAGTTGCAGGTCATTATATAAAGGAACTAAAAATGAGCGTAAAAAGTTAAAGGAAGGAATATAAAGTTGGTGTAATTGATCAAGGTTAAAATAGGTATATTGTTATCTCTGATAAGCCTTGTTGATCAGGAATGAAATAATGAGATTTTTGAGTGTTTCTTTATAGGTAGGAGATGGAAAAAGATCATTTGTTATGTTTTAAGAGATGTTGAAAAAGTACAGTTGCTTGTACTTGTAATGAAGGGGTGGATATTTTTTTGAATGCTTTTCTTTTCTTTACTATATTTTACTATACTTTAATTTTTTTCCTTTGTATATTTTAGTTTCCCCCCCCCACCTTTTTATTTAATTTGCATTAGCTTTTTTATCACTGTGGTTGTAATTTTTGACTATTGGAAATAATAAAAGGGGTTTTATGAAAAACCTCACTGAAATATACAATCTAAATGTGCGCAATTGATTACCACACTTTGTTTAGAATTTATTAAGATATTTTTTTAAAAAAAATTAAGCTGTGAGAAATCTAATAATCAGTACATAATTTGCATTTTATCACAAGAAAATTCCTTTTATTAAAAAAAAATCTGTAGCCATTATTCATTTACTTTAGTCACTGCCAAAACGTTGGCTTCATTATATAGAGCCAATTAAAAGAGGAAGACTGCCGAGGAAACATAATAGCGCTTCCTTCAATTTATTACTTATGGTAGATGGCTACAAAAAAAAGTGCCCTCAAGCATGGGAGGAGATCTTCATTCTGCTTTTAAGGCTGATGCGTAGCTACTTATACTATAGATAATTAAATGTTTTGGTGGGAAATTTGTTCATGAGTCGGATATATAATTAGACAAATTTGTTCACCTACCTTGGTCCATTGAAGTCTCAATCAGCTTCCTATGCTTGGCAATGGGTCCTGATCCTTGAAGCTTTTATGCTTGATTAATTGTCAATATTAGACAGAGTTTGCTCATTAGCTTCGTGCAGGGCACACTGCCACTTCTTGGAATAAGCCCCATTTGGAGAGATGATATGCTAACTTAATAAACTGCACCGTGCTTGTTGTTTTCATAACACTTTGCCCATCTCAACAGTGTCCATCCCATAAATAGACTCTTCTTCCAGGTCTAAGCAGCAGGTCTCAACAAGACTCTTATCTTATGCCGGTTTTCAAATTTTATTTCCAATCCCTCTTTAAAACATATGCAGTGTATTGCAAAAGAAATGGATGGATCTTATTCAAGCAAAGTGTCCAAAGGTTTCAATCTGACTAATCAGCTATTTTAAAATTGGGTTGCCTTCATGAGTTAAGCTTCTTCATTTTTAAAAGAAAGCAAATTTTAAAAAATGTGTTGTTTCCAAATCAGAGGAAACACCGTTTTCAAGATATCTGCTCATAATTTAACTTTAATAGAAGAAAAGGTTTGCATCCTGTTGATTCCTTCAAGATATGTTTTCTAACTAATTAGGTTCAGGAATAAGCAATTCACTTGCCATACATTGGACTTTTTTGATTTTTGAAAACGTTTCACTTCTCATTCAAGAAGCTTCTTCAGTTCTAACTCAATTCATTTACAAATGAAGAAGATTTTTGAAGCGAAATATTTTCAAAAAAACAAAACAAGAAAATTCAGCTTTTTTGGGGAAACAACCATGGGACAACCATGACCTGAATGATTGAGAATCTCTATAGCTATTATTTCCTTGCAGACTTCCAAGTTTCTGTTTATATAGCCTTAAAATAATTTGAACTCATGGTTTTGGTTTCTTGTCTGGACCACCTCAAAGGGATGACATCAATCTTGCACATCTCTCCTCACTTGTCTTTGCCTTTCAGAAAACGAGCAAGAGTCACTTCAGATGTGCTTTCCATGTCCTCATTCCTTCTGTGGTCTGAAAAATCCTTTGTCTGACTGTGGCCTCTTGTTTCCCAAGATTATTCTCATTGCATACGAAAATATTTTATCTATCCAATTAATAATATCTAGGACCATGTGAAAGAAATTGGATGGATATTCTTACTCAGGTCTGGACATGATGTAGGCTGCTCATAAGAGCAGCTATTGTCAGGAAATGGCTGTTCTATATTTTACCCTATTCACTACCTCTTCAAAGTCCTCTAATATGACTTCTGAAACAAATGTCAGTGGATGGATTTCTCCAGTACACTTGATTAAAAACAAATGATTACATATTAATGATGTTAAAATATAAAATAAAAAAGTAGCATTTTAACTCATTTATCAAATCTGCTATTGGTTTTTCATTATAATTCCAATTTATTTTAAAATAACAAAAAGAGAGTGTCTCTTTTCAAGGAGAATTTAATATTCCCATAATAAAAAGAAGAGTCTATCCAAGTTGTATTTCTTTTAATGTTTAAAAGCACAATATGCTCCTTATTCTATTAAGCTATTATGATAGTAGAGCAGCGAAATTCAGAAATTTTCAGTTTAGCTACCCTACAAATTGTCACTTTACATCCTGAAGTTAAAGAAGATAAAAAATTAAAATTAAAATGTCAGGTTACATTAGGATAATTTAAGCCAGTAATGTGCCACATTCCAACGTTCCTTTCCAAAAGTTCACTCTTCATAGAATTATAAATATGGAGATGCGTAAGTGCTGCTGCCTGTAACCATAATTTTAATGAATTAATTATTGTGCTATTTATACAATGTTATAAATGCACATGGGGTTCATTCTGAAAGAGGGTTTTTTTTCTTTTATATCAGCTGAAAACTAGTGATTATTTGGCAAGGGTCCACAAGAGAAATAAAAAAGCATCAAACAGGGGGAAAGTCAGTGTCCCTTAAGAGCGGCTCAAACTGTTCAAGCTGGATCTCAGGAATAGAACAGGCTGAAATAACTTGGGTCACATTCTAAGAAATACAGGAGTAAGAACAATTAATTAGCTCCAGATCTTTCAAACTTACCTTGAACCTAGTGTATAGGAGGGAAAGGAAGTAAAAAATTATTTCCTGAGCTTCTTAGTGAAGCTTTCTTAATGGACTTTTTGGTTCAGGAAGACTTCTGGTAGTTTAAAGTATGAAGCAGCTATTTTCTATTCTACTTTTTTCTATATCTCTGTACGTTTTCTCTAGAGCAGGGGTTTTCAGCCACTGGTCTGTGAATCGGAACTGGTCTGTGGCATGGCAGCAACTGAGCCACATCAAACAAGCCAAGTCCCATTTATGGAATGTAGGCAGTACACAAAATCACACCCCCTCCAGGCTGCAGAAAAATCTTTTTCCGTGGAATCAGTTCCTGGTGCCCGAAAAGTTGGGGGCCACTGCTCTAGAGAATCTGGTCCCTAGCATGTAGAAAGAAACATTTTTGAAAATCACTTTCCATCCATTAAAACTTCTAGAACAAAGAAAGATCAAGCTAGATAAGAAGGGTTTGCTTTTTTACAATTAAGTCTATATTGCACAAATATTGTTTTGTAGATGGAAAAAGAGGGAGGGCAAAATAAAGTAAGGGTATACAGGATTGGTTTAGAGCTTTCATGTATAAAAGAACCCATGTTTTTCGACTGTTAAGAAATGTGTTATCTTTGCTTTTGTTTTTTTTTAATGGGGGAAATTGAGAGTGCAGAATTAAATATGGTTATTATATGATTCCAGGTATAGAACTGCCACAAGGTAAGAGTTTTAATCAATCTTTGAAAGCTGTAATATCAATTATATCCAAATGGATGAATCCTCAACATCTGGGAAGATATTTCATGCTTCCAATGATATTCAAGTGGTGGTGTTCCACTTGTTTTGATATTGTACCCAAAGTGTTTATTGCATTATTATTAGCATTATTATTAGCATTATTATTAGCATTATTGTTGTTATTATTGTTATTGCTTATTTGTTATCAAAATGTATATGCTGCCCATCTTATTGATAAGGCAAATTTACCTTGTCTGGATGGCCTACAAATAGGAGAATGATTTAAAGGGTTAAACAAATAGGTTAAACAGCCTTCCTTCCTTGAGTGATATTGACAAGATTATTCCCAACTAACCTTTCTAATTCAAGTGAAAAGAATAATGTTAAAATATAAGGTTTTATTTCTTGTTCTTTTTGGCTGGTTCTTTACACCTCATCAAATTTAAGACTTGTGACCTTCAACTTCCAGAATTGCCCCAGTCAGCATGGAGTCAAAATTAATGCATTTTAAAAGGAATGAGGTTGACAAACACTGCATCAATAGACAATCATATGAGAGGGTATCAAATACAAGGAGACCTAACTCATAGAAAAGAGGGAGAATCTCAGAAACACGTCCATGGAAAGAGTAGTGATTGGCACTTGTTCCCTTAACTTCAGGAGGAGGTGTAAAGAGAATTCATCAATCAGGAGTCACATTGAGGGTCACCAAGACAGAACATCAATCAATACTGTGTCCAAGATAAAGGTAGGGTTGAAATCTGGAAGGAATTTTTTCTAGCCAGCTTCCTTTAGGTTGATCTACACTCAGGAGACAAGCAATTTAAGGTAAAAGCCTATAGTGATACAAAGCCTGAAGAAGAAGTTTACTAGGTTTCTGCTATTAAAGAAAATAAAGAAAAGTTTTGTTCTTATTATTTCTTCAGAATAGCTTCATAAGATAGGAGTCTTTGAGTGAACTGGTCAGCTTTCTTCAAATTAATAAATGATCTAGAACACAATTATTCTTAATTTTTCATATTTTTGTGGTTCTATTCTCTATTGAAAATGTAACAAAAATGTGAATGTCAGTGTAAAAAAAATCATACAAAGATGCATTTATGAGGAAAAATAGCATGCAAAAAGGCATATGTTGGAGAAATGTGCTTGCTAAAATGTGTATATTAGGACCAACTGCAAACAAACATGCGCACATTTTTCATGCAGTCTTAAGAAAAAAGTTTGCAAACTGAAACAGAAATAGACTATAATGAACCTTAATCAGTCTCTTTTTATTTGTATTAGCTAGCAGTGATTTGAACAATTTTTATCACATTTTGCTTTCTTTCTTGTGCCCGCTGGGCAGAAAGCAAAATATAAATATTGCCGTCATCAACTTCTAGTATTTGGGAGGGAAATAGAGAATGTTACAGAGCAAAGTAAACAACTTGATGTCTTCCAGATGTTTTGAACTTCTTCAGTAGCTCCTGACAGAATAGCCAAGAGCAAGAGATTGTAGGAATTATAGTCTAAAAGATATGGGGAGCACCAGGCTATCCTTGCTATAAAAAGTGAAACAGGCTGATAGATCCATTCCCAGTGGCAATGGAAAGAGCAATCTAATTTTTTATTTGTTATTTTTTTTTATTTTTATTTGTTAAAACTTCTATACCGCCCTTCTCCCCGAAGGGACCCAGGGCGGTGTACAGCCATCTAAAAACAACATACAATACCATAAACAGAACAAGTCAAATAATAATAAGTCAAAGCGATATCCACATGGAAGAATCTCACACAAATCCCCCCCTCCTCAGTTTTTATTGCCTCCTGTTCTTGTACAACCTTTGTTCACTGATAATCCTGGTTGGTAATAATGGGAGATGTAGTCCAACAGCATCTGGATCTGACCACCACAGAAACTTAAGGAATTTCCAAGATATTTTGACATGTGCTGCTTTTAGGTTAAGGGGAAACAATGTTTTGTTACTAGTATTTGCTTTTCCATGAGCAGAAGGTTCAGTTAAGAATTAATTAAGCTTTGATTGCACAACATTCAGAGGATCGACAATATATAACTGATCTTTGCAATTGTTCAGCTCTAAAGAATGAGTTTATTTGCTCACTGTAATTTTAATCTCTCTTTCCCCCCTCCCCTCTGTTTTTTTTTTACTGAAAATGATTATCTTGCCAACCAGTTTAATTCAATTGAGAGAGAGAAAGACCCTCCCTTATGCTTACAAATTAATGGGAAAATGCATATCCTGAATAGAGAGTAGAGAGAAGAGAGGAATGGAAAGATCAGTCCTTTGGTGCTACTTCTAATCAGTGGCATGAATTTAAAAAAAAATTTTTTTTAAAAAACTGTTCAATTTGCTTGTCTGGCAATTAATGACTCATGTGTATCAGCTGGTGGTTCAGTCAGATTGATCTTTCAGAGTCTTGAAGGTATTTTCCTGAGATACAAGGTCAACATAGGTCCTGTGGTTCATAGATTAAGAAGCTATGCTTTCTTTCTATAACACAGTCCAATAAAGCCAATGTTTGGTCAATAATCAGAAAGACTAATTGTTTTATTGCCAAACTAGATCAGCTCCTATATTAATCCAGTAACTAATCCTGAGTTTAAAAAGCTGATTCCCAAAGGTATCTCACACCAAGATATTCCCAGCTTCTATATAACTCATTCTAAAGGAACCTGCTGCCTACTTTATTTATTTATTTTATTCATTTATTTATTTATTTAGATTTATATACCGTCCTTCTCCCGAAGGACTTTAACTGGGGATGGCAGGCTTTAAGGGTTAATGGATTTTTCCTTTTCCTAGAGAATCAGAAAAAAGAATAGTTTATGTCTATTGGTCAACTTCCTACAGCTTTTATGTGCATCATTAGGAAACAGTATGCAGACAGATTAACAGTACCACGCAAGTATCTTGGTAAAACTAAACAAGACTAAACTGTTGATTTCAATGGGGAAGAACCCTTCTAGTCCCCTGGAGAGAAGACTGATTTTTTTAAGTGCTTCCTTTCAAACAATAATCCAAGCAATCTCTGTTCATGTTCAGCCTTCTTAAAGATGCAGTGCAGTCTAAGAGAATGAGGCAGATGTTTAAACAACTATTAGAAGTTCTTTTTATGTATACCACCACGTATCAAACAAACTGTACATTCACTATGTGCTTTACTGCTTAACTGCAACAGAAAACTTGCTTGCTTACTTGCTTGCTTGTTACCTACCTACTTACTTATAATAAGTTTAAAATTTTAGCCTATGAAGAATGGAAGGAGAAAGTTTGAAACTAAAATGAAAGATAGAAAGCAACTCTAACTAGAACTTTTCCAGTCTTGAGTAGATAGACAGACAGATAGATATGATTCTATGCAGCTATATATAGTGTCACAAGATATCAGAATAATCAGGTCATATCTGCTTAGCTTTTCTTTATTGGAAAAATATTATGGAAATACTAAATGATAAGGTATATAAAACATAGAACTCCCAACTTAATGCAGATTAATTTTTAACAAGAATTCCTATGCAGCAGCAGATAGTTCCCACATTCCATTGTGATTGACAAGTCTGACATATGGAATAGTTCACAAATTCCCAGGTGACTGACAGATGGAGAATAGAAAGGCGGATAAAGTTGCCTAGAGAGCTAAGGACGATTTCATATTCAGCGGTTTTGATCAAAAGGATTCCAGATCTCACACTAAATTTAGCACCGCTGGCAATTAGTGCTTGATTTATTCAGTCCTTTCATTTGCTGGTTGACAAATGGAAAACAAGCACAAAATTAAAAATAAGTTTATTTCCAGCATTTTGGATATTTAAAATGTGTGTGCCTTTGTTTGTACATAAATTAACATGAGATGAATTTATAGTGAAATTAAATCTGAAATGGAGATGCAAGCAATAAATAAGAGCTTTTTATGTATCTTTTGGGCAGAACAGGTGTTTGAATTAAGAAATACTAATAAGTTTAGCAGCATGGCTCCACCTTTAGCATTAGGAAGTTAATGCTTCCCTAAATTTAGAATAATCTTTCTACAATTTAGAATTTTTTCATGTGCTTCCAGCATAAGTGACCATCTGTAAGAGAAGACTAATGTCTTTTACTCCAATAATGATAAAAATCAGTCAAGCTTTACACCCGTATTATTCTAAACTGCGTTCAGGCATATATTAATTGTATAGGCACATCAAAATGTGGTTTTATTTCTCAAGAAGATTAATATTTAGATCAACACATTGGTTATATTTATATATGTATAACCAATCCAATGCAGATGGGGGGGGGTTATTAAGCCCATTGAAGTCCATGTTTCTAGGTCATTCAATAGCTCCAGGCATTAGCACTGAACCTTTGCAATAAAATAAGCTTTTTCATTAATAGGTGATCAGTGAGTTTCTCCTAAACTTCCTCTTATGCCTCAGTATTATTTAACTGAAGTTCTGTAGGTAGTCTACATTTCCCTTTTAAAATGTTGCATAAGCATAGATCTCCCTGCATAATTGCCTGTAGTAGAGTCACTATAATCAGATGACAACAAAAGACTTACTCAGTCATTTCTCTTCCTCTAAAACCCATTTCTCTGCCAAATGCAGTGAAGCCTTTGGGGGTTTTGCCAGAACGTTCCTAGATATTCAGCTGAATGGATTTGTAATCTCTTATACATCCAGAAACTATAAATTATGTTACATAGGTGACAAATATAAGAAGTTGTCATTTCAGAACTTCCATTTAACTCCAGATCTATGGTTGGAGCTAGTAGGGCCTTGGATATTGACATCTATCTATAATTTATTTAAAGTATTTGTATGGCTGCCCATCTTAGAGAACAAATCTGGGTGACTTTGGGCAACAGGCAAAATTCTTTTCTCTAACTTCTGAATAGCATTGTAGAAATGTGTCACTTAGTTAGCAACTAATGGATAAAACAAAAAGGGATCATATCTAACTATCCCCATACATTATTTTTTGAGATGTCTGCCCCAGATATCTTTCTTAAAGAAAGTGAGGTGGGCTTCTGCAAGGGAGAAAGCTTTTTATGTGATGACACTATATTTGTGGAACCCCCTCCTCAAAAAAGTTGAACTGCTGTCCACATTAACACAATTCCAGAGTTAAGTGAAGACTTTTATATTTTCCCATGTTTTTATTCAAATCATATTTTGGTATGTTTTGGTATAAATGAGCAGTTTATACATTAAAATAAATGAATGAATGAGAAAAACAATAGTGTTCTATATGAACATGTTATACTATATAGAAAATGAATACTAGAAACATATTTGGCTAATTATTTGCATTGTAAAATGTTTTTTCTGTGAATAATTCAGACTTGAAAGTCTTCATCTGATTAGGAAGCCACTCAAAGGATACACATCTGGCAATCTCTCTCTGATGGTGCATTTCAGCTTCTTTAAATAAGTAAACCTTTAGTCCATAACCTGCTTTTTTTCACTTGTCTTTCAGATCTTGGACCTGATGGCAAGAACATAACAAAGAAGTTGCACAATTTCCCACTATAGCAGCAGTAATAACTTTATATGTTGGTCAAACTGCCAGTAATTAACCTCAGTCACAATATAAATATTATGTTCTACTTAGTGGTTATAATTTTTCCTCTTTCCAATACCTATTATAAGTATAAAAATAGTAAATTACACAATTTGTTTATTCATGTTTACTCAAGATTTTATTAAATAAAATGGTTATACAATTGCTACACACGCACTTGCGTGTGAATGAGTGAGAGAGAGAGAGAGAGTAGGGAGAGAGAGGGGGAGAGAGAAGAGAGAGGAGAGAGGAGAAAACAAAGAAGAGAGAAGAGACGGATAGAGATATGACTCAGTTTTGGATAAATAGAACATTCTTTTTTCAGCTAAAATATAGAATGGGGTAATAAATTAAAAATGTCATAACATATTTATTTGCTTCTCTGCATTTATTTTATGCAAAATTAGTCTATAAATACATTAGCATATTGGAAAGTAGCATTGGTATATTAGAAAACTAAAAAGAGGAGAACTTCCATCCATATTTGTCCTGTAGGATACAGAGTCAGGACATAAAAAGGTAAAGAACATTTAATTAATTCAAAAGAGGAGAGGAGGAAGATTCTCATCATTTCTAATTGGCTTTTGGAACAATCTAGCTAAAGAAAGGACAGAAAATAAAGTAAGAACTTAAGACAAAAAACAGACTTTCAACATCAAGCAGGAAGCACCTATGAAAAATATTTCAATAAAGAATACCTTCATAAAGAGAAATAATGAGAAAAAGAAAATGACATATGTTTTTAAGATGAGAGAAATCAGAAGAAAATTTACAACTAAGTTAGATCTTCTTAAAAACAGTCATGGAAAAGTCAGATGAAGTTAAAAGAATACTGTATATAAAGAATCTATTGAAGCCCATTAAAACTATAGATACTGTATTTGATAGAAATTTCAAAGAGATAATATTTTCAGAAATGAGCTTCATTTGAAAGTGAGATCAAGAAAAATATACCATCTGCTGGATAAGAAAATGCCAGGAATATATGAAATACTCATTGCACAATTTAAAGCTATAAAAAAATGCAGTTAAAATTAAGAGCTCTATGTCGAAAAATAGGAAACAAGGTTGCTGTTCTAGATAATGGAAAAAACGTTGTGAATAGACCTTTATTGACAAAGAAAGGTGCAAGACAATGTGCAAACTGGAGAACTATGACAATAAGTCATCACACAAGCAATATCTTTGCTAATATTTTACAGAACACAGATAAAAACGTCAAATAGTCAGAAAAAGCAGAGGAACACGCAATCATGTAGCTAACATAAGATGTATGGTGGAAGGAGAGAGAGAAGTTTTTCTTTGCTTTACTTACAATGGCCAAGCCTTTGTGCATATTAAGCAAGAATGTGCGTTGTATTAATAAAAATAGGTGTGCCAGAATACCTGATTACACCTCTGAAAAATCTTTACAATAGGTAGACTATTTTTGTAAGAATTAAATCTGGAGTGGTTCAATGTATGGAGCAGACGTGGTTCAATGTATGGAGCAGACAAAGACAATGGTGCTTATAATCTCCATATCTGTTTAATTCAGAGATCAGAAAAGTAAGATGGAAAAGATTGTAGCCTGAAATGAAACAGGATGGTGAAACACTAACAGTTTGAATTAGTCAGAAACTAGAGATACATTTTTGTTTTTTCGGACTTAAGGGTAGATAAGGTGGACAGTGTATTACAAAAATAAGGAAGGGAAGAATGCAATAATGAACCTAGATCATAAAAGATAAGAATATTTATCTGACAAAAACATTCAAGATCATTAAATCACCGTGTGATTTTTCCACAGTGGTAATGTATGACTGTGAAAACTGGGTATTCAGAAAAAAAATGACAGAAAGAAGATTATCATGAATGCTGGGTGTGCTATTGATTTGAAACTTATTTATTTATTATTTATTATTTAGACTTATACACCGCTTAACAGTGCTTTACAATAATCTCTAAGCGGTTTACACAGTCAGCACAATTGCCCCCAACAATCTGGGTCCTCATTTGACCGACCTCGAAAGGATGGAAGGCTGAGTCAGCCTTGAGCCAGTGAGAATCGAATTGCTGAACTTTTGATGGCTAATGGCAGATGGCAGTCAGCAGAAATAGCCTGCAGTG
>JANHFO010009365.1:13600-25918 GCA_032468095.1 Pareas carinatus | reverse complement strand
ATCATTTGGTTCTTTTTTGGATGATGATGATGATGATGATGATGATGAGGATGATGATGATGATGATGATGGTGATGATGATGGTGATGATGGTGATGATGGTGACGATGATGACGATGTTTCTTCTCTTCTTTAAAATCAATGAACAGGTTTAAAATGAAACCAGGTCCCTAAAGATCAAATCGACCTGCAGTAAAATTCCAAAAATGTCCCCAAGTTCTTTGACATGCTCCTGTTGATCTCTTCACGATTTCCACTTTGTTGGCTTTTCAGTTTTCTGCTACCATTTTTTACAGTTTTACAACTGAAGGATGACTTGTTAAAAAAATCTCCATGGAAAGGGATATTATCCCTGAAGGTAAATTGAGGTAAGGATCATTTGGCAAGCATCCTTCAACGTCTTCAGGGCTATCGTGACATGTTCTGGATTGTTTTCACTGTCAGGAAGCAGAGGCCATCGAAAAATAAAGCATTTCTAGACAGAGAGAAAATAAATGGAAAGGAAATGGCCTTTCTCAGCCAAAATTTCTTGTCTGGAGTAGAATGCAAACGTAGGGTTTCGTCTCCTCTGAGGTTGACTTTCTTATCAGGAAAAGGATCCTTTTGTTTCCCAATTTGCTGAATGTGCAAATTATCTGTGTGTGAGGTGTGTGTGTGTGTGTGTGTGTGTTGCATGCTTGTGTTTCCTTTAGCCTGGGCTGTTGATGTTTTTCTGGTTGCTAAGCTTGTCTCATGCTTGGCTCACGCTGGATGAGATCACATGATGCCAGTTAAAGATTTCACGGATAATTCAGGATTACTCATTAAGGAAATCACAAACAAGCAGGTGTATTAACGAACTTCGCGAGAAAGAACAACGGCACCAGGCAAGGACATCCCTTTGTGGAGGGAACCTTGTTGCTGTTGGTTTTAATATAAACAGACGAATCAACACTGCGATTTTATGTGTTACAGAAGCTGAAAAGACTTCCAATGTTGGCAGTTAGCAAAAAGGTACAAAAAGATGTGCTTTTTTTTCTTATGGCTCTGCTGGGCTGGACTCCAGGTACCCACATTAGAAGCAAACTATCAAACAAGCATGTCTAAACTGTAGGTTCTGACTCCAATCATTCCAGTAATCCCAATCTGAAAAACAGGAGGATGCTGGTTAAATCAATATTTGCCATTCCATGCTCAGATTGAGCTCCTTTGATTCCAAACAAAAATATAATGTGGTTCCGTAAAACAACATATTAGAGAGACTCTGACGACTTTCAAGAAATAGCTTTGGATAATAAGTATATTGAGAGGGCCTTGGTTCTCCCTGAGCTTGATTGCTTTCTTGCAGACATTTCATTACTCAAACTCTTAGAAATTCTGTTTATATATAGCACCACAGATCAAACACAGTGTACAGTCACCATGTGCTTTACTGCTAAACAGCTTAAATATAACAGGAAACGGGAAAATCTACTTAGAGCAAAAGAACATAGAGTATATACCATAGATCCAATCTTGTAAACACTGCCACCTACTGGCTGAATACTTCTGTAGTAGTTGAACAAAAATATATTCCAACTCAAACTGATGATATTACCTAGTTTGTGTAATAAAATATGTGCAAGAAACTAATCCAGTTCGGAGAGCACCGGGGACCCCTCATTTCAACCTTGAGCTGCAATTATTCTTCTCAATTAAGAGGTATATTACTTATACACACACCAAATCTAATTGGCTGTCTAACTGATTTAGCAAATGACTGATGACCTTTGCCATGACATCTATGGTTGACCTTTATGACTTTATTCCTGTCAGCTACATGAAAGCATTAGAGGAACTTTGTCCTCAATTTCAAGGTCAATGTTTCCCAATCTTGTCCACTTCCAGACCTTTGCGCTTCAACGCTCAGAAACCCTCAGTGTGCATGGGCATCTGGGAGTTGAAGTCCACACCACTGGAATTTGCCCAGATTGAAGAACCTGCTCAGACCAGTCTTGGAGAAAATAGCAAACAAGCAAACAGGATATTGAAAGCATGTTTAAAGGACAAAAGTAATTACACTCCCAATGTCTGGAGTGGGAACTGGACCTACAGCATATGTGAGTCTACATCCCTTGCCAAGACTTGCGAGTCCCAGATCTGGATCTTGCCTAAGAGGAAACTAATTTGGTGGGAAACACCCAGGTAATCAAAGTGTTCTTGTAAGTACTAACCTCAAAATTCAGCCTCCAAAGGCTGCCAAAGTCCAACAGCCAAAGCAAACGAAAGCATTACAAGTGAAATCAGAAGAGATGTTTTTCGTACACACTAAAAAAAAAATCCACACCGGGCTAAAAATATAGTCCTTCTTTCCCTTCACCCCCTGGAAGTTTTTTTTTTTAAAAAAAAAAACACAAACTAGCAATGTAACAGGGCTGGAAACTGGGTTGAGGGGGTGAGATGGTGAGTAGGGTGGGAAAAATCTTCCAAGTTTGAAATGAAAACGCAATTGAACCTCCTTCCAGATGTCGTCAGATGCAAAAACAATGGCTGTCCACCAAAATCACTGGAGAAATTACAGAAAATCTTCACTTAACACTCCAGATTCTTCGCCCTCTATCAAAATGGTTCTTTCCTTTGTGTTTAAACGAAAAGAAGGGCTAGGGCGGGACGGGATAGCAGTCTTCCAATATTTGAGGGGTTGCCGCAAGGAAAAGGGGTTCAACTTATTTTCCAAAGCGCCAAAAGGCAGGGCAAGAAACAATAGATGGAAGCTCATCAAGGAGAGAAGCAACCTAGAACTAAGGAGAAACTTCCTAAACAGTGAGAATAATTAACCAGTGAGACAGCTTGCCTTCAGAAGTTGTGGGTGCTTCATCCCTGGAGGTTTTTAAGAAGAGTCTGGACAGTCGCTTGTCTGAAATGCTTTAGGGTCTCCTTCTTGAGCAGGGGGTTGGACGAGAAGACCTCCAAGGTCTCATCCAACTCTTGTTATTCTGTTCAGTGTTCAATATCTGAGGGGCTTCCACAAACAACCAATTCTCCAAAGCACCAGAAGGCAGAACAACAAGCAACGGATGGAAACTCATCAAGGAGAGAAGCAACCTAGAACTCAGGAGAAATTTCCTGACAGTGAGAACCATCAGTCAATGTAACAGCTTGCCTCCAGAAGTTGTGGGTGCTCCAACACTGGAGGTTTTTAAAGAAGAGATTTGTCTGAAATGGTGTATGGTTTCCTGTTTCAGTGTGCTTTGGACTAGAAGACCCCCGAGGTCTCTTCCAACTCTGTTATTCTCTTATATTAATTCAAAGGACATATTCTTCACCCTATCTCCACCTTCATCGCCACCTTCATCTTGACTGGCAAAGCTTCTGAAGTCATCCAGATCTCAGATAGATACTTAGTCTAACCTTATCTAGATCCAACTATGAAGGGGAAAAGTCTATGTAAACTCTGGCCCTTTATGTTTCAGTAGAAAAACTCTGTTATTCTGCTAAAGCAAAAAAATGCATCCATAAGAAGCAATCTTCTTCAACGTTTCTTCAAGTGGTCCACTGAAATAACATCTGAAGGGAAGAAGGCCAAAAGTGGTACTGAAACTAAAAAAATCCTGGGTTTTAATGCTCTGACCCACAATGATTAGTACTGCTGGTTTATTGTTTCATAAAATATCTTTGCCAGACTTTTACTTTATTAAGTATGATTTGCATTACATTTTAATCTCGCTCCCATACTCATTTTCCATTTTAATAATTGAACCAGAAGGCAATTATCTTTTGGTATGCAGTTCTCCAAATGCAGTGATGCTGGGAGGAAACCGCATATAAATTTGCAATTAACAGTATGAAAAATTCACAGAAATGGCCAATGTATTGGAGAAAATGGTTCACAAGAATGCCCATCTGAGGAGAGATGGTACAGAAAAATGAATCTATTAGAAGAAATATAAACATAAATGCACGTGAGTTTTCATGGAAAACTTTTGTCAAAATATTCACAGGCAGATGCAGGAGCAATAAAATTAATTTTATGCTTCTGAAAGACCCTTCTGTTGCTATTAAAAGAAATAAGGTCCTTAACTGGTGACATTTAGAAACAAACAAAAATGAAAATAGTCCATTTACATATCTTACTAGAGAATTAATTCTCCAGATGTATTTCCTTTGGATGGATTTGGGAGGTGTTTCCTGTAGATGCATTATGCTCTTCAATCACAATACCACTGCTGTCCTCATTACCACCCTATAAAAACCAGAATGTGATAAATTCTATCTAGGCATCCATCCCTTTCCAGAAGGACATTTGTGAGTACAGTATTAACAGTCAAAGGGTCAAGAAGGCAAAGGTGGGATGACACACAGAGCGAATCTCTGCTTGTTGTAAGCAAAGGTTTCATTTGAAGAGAAAGTCTCTGGTGAGTGAAGGCAAATATACATGTCCCAGGATAATGTTGCAAGATCCAGTCTGAGTTGGTCACTGGAAGACAAGTTTTGTCTTCCAAACTTTTGGACCTGTGCTAGAACCCATCCTTAGAGAACGTTTTAATAATAATAATATTTATTTAGTCAAGCATGTCTGAGAAAACAAGTATAAGTATAAACATACCATATAAACATATAGGTATAAACATATGCATAACAAATGAGTATGTACAAATGGGAACAGTAGGACAGGGACGGTGGGCACACTGGTGCGCTTATGCACGCCCCCTTACAGACCTCTTAAGAATGGAGTGAGGTCCACAGTAGACACTTTAAGGTTAAAGTTTTTGGGGTTTGAGGATGTAACCACAGCATAAGATAGTGAGTTCCAGGCCTTGACCGCTCTGTTGCTAAAGTTGTATTTTCTGCAATCGAGTCTCGAGCAGTTCACTTTGAGTTTGCATATGTTGTTAGCCCGTGTATTATTGTGGTTGAAACTGAAGTAGTCATTGTTAGGTAGAACAATGTAACAGACAATGTTCTTTCTAGAAGAGTGTGAGCTAGAGAGAAATTCCCTGTGGATGAGCTCCAGCACAAATCCAAAACCTCAGAAGACAAAACCTGTGGTCCCGGTAACCGACGCAGATTGGAAGCCTTTGGTTTTCCTGGCCTGTTGACCTGGTACCTACATGGAGCAGGTCCTATAATCTCAGGGATTAATAAACAGGGCTCCAAGAATGAAGACTTTTTACTTCCTTTGAAATATGAACAAAGTGTATTTTAATTAGCCGTTAATCTGGAAGATGACGTCTCTCTTCCCTCTACAGAGACACGCCACTCCCAGGCCTGTTACTTATCTTCAATTTCCCTTTTATACGTGTCTAGGCATTAGCAAGTTTTTGTTCCCACTGGGTGCTGACAGCTTCATGAACTGCCAAGGCAGCCACAGAAGATGCAGATCATCCAGTTGGGAAAATACATTTGGAAACTCCAAAAGGTTAAGTAAGCCTCAATGCTGAGGACCTCCAGGAACATCTTTTTACTCAACCCACATGAACTGAAAAACGAAACATCTCTATTTCTTGCACACCGATTTATATGTGATCCAAGCGAAGGATAAGACGAGTAAGATGAGGGCCAGGAGTTTGACTTCAAATCAGTGGACTTGGTCATTTTAACAGTTTGTCCTAACCATTCAGGGCTTCCAAAGACAAAATTAGCATTGACCTTTGGTCTTCTGCTGGAACAAAACCAATTTCTCCCCAAAGTGTTTGTGGCCTGACCTTCCTGATCAAACCTGACTGTTAAGAAGAAGATTGGGTTGGCCAAGATTAAAGATATAAAAAATTCTCTGCTTGAAGTCATAAGAACGTCAATGGTCTTGTCTTAATTTTCATCCCATCTCCATGAAGGAGAGTATCCAGATTTCTCTTCCTAAATTGCCCAACAATATCTGTTAATTATCCGTACTCACAAATATCCTGCAGCCAAACCTTTGAGGTTTGTTTTCTAAATTGCAAGGATCAGAAATAAGAAGAGTGCAAAGGGATCAGAAAAGACCACTTATTTTGTTAAGTCATCAGCAGCAACCATCAAGGAAAGCTCAATCAAATTCAGAATCAGAATTTATTGACCAGGTGTGCCTGGACACCCAAGGAATTTGTCTCTCGCTCACACTCTTCTAGAAAGAACATTGTCTGTACATGCTCTATAACTACATACATACAATAAACAAACTGTGATTGCAATCATAAGGTACATTCATAGTCATAAACTACATTCATCTTGTCATGTACATATAAGCTGCAATTGACAAACCTCGGTCTTAATCATGATTACAATCACAATCATAAAGTACATTCATCATGTCACAAAACACATTTCATCATGTTCACAAAACAGACCTTTCTCATGCCATATGGTACATTTTTCTGATACGGTACATTTTTGTAATAGGTTTAGAACAGTTGTAGGATGCTAATAATCAACCTACAAGTTCAAATACAGGTATTAAGTAAATGAGCAACTATTTTATATTGTAAGATATAAGCAACAAGTTAATTGTCATACAATTAAGAGAGTGGGTAATAGGAAAGATGAGAAGGTAATAATGATATATTCCTACTAGATAATTTAATAGTGTCCTATAAGTCAGCTATTTAGCAGGTTGATGACATGAGGGAAGAAACTATCCTTATGTCTAGTTGTTTTGGTTTGTAATGCCCTGTAGCGGTGTTCGGAGGGAAGAAGTTGAAACAGATCTCTCCCCATATGATCTGTCTGTCTATCAGTCTGTCATCTATTTCTTATCTATCCATCCATTTCCTATTTGTCTATCCATCTGCCTATCTAGATCTTGCACACTTGTAGCACTACCAAACACTTCGATGAGATCAATATCTTTTCCAGCCTTCCTAGGTTGACCACAGATCATTCAATATTTCATGAGGCTGTGGCCCATCCAAGAAGCACCAGGTACCAGCACCCATTTATTAAAGTGCTGTAATTGCTTTTTAGGCACTCAGAGAGATAAAATCTATTGGTTAGATACTAGAAAGTATGACATTTTGTTTTGTTTTGTTTTTGAGGGAAGGATGCAATGCTGGTTGGAACTTGATCATCACTGGTGAAATTTACGCTAATATCCATCCTGCCCACATCCTGTGGAAGTGCTCAGAAGTGGCTTTTCTGGTTTACAGCAATCGATTGCAGAATTCCAAATTGAGCTTCCAAAAGTCTCTGATGCTTTTGCAGAGGGGAAACGGGTCTCCCCAGTGAAGTGTCCAAAGCCTCGTGCTACTCCGTGGAGGGGTGGGAAAGGGGATTTCGGCCTGCTGTTTTCACCCAAGGGGAATAATTCTTTACGAGCAATACAGAGGCATAGATTTTTCATTTTCCAAGCACTGACTGAGAAAAGAGAGTGTCTCATTTTCTCACATACGTGCATCTCCTCTCGGTCACCATGACAACAGTGTATATATTTTCAGAGATGGAAAAGGACTCAGGGAGTGGGCATCAGGAGAAACGTCCAGCTGAAATTTTCCTTTTCTCCTCTGGGGCTGATCAGTTAATATTAATTTAGCAAGCCCTCCTGAGCTTAATCATCAGATTCCGAATATCCACTCCCCCAACTCTCTCTCTCTCTCTCTCTCTCTCTCTCTCTCTCTCTCGCTCTCTCTCTCTCTCTCTCTCTCTCTCTCTCTCTCTCTCTCTCTCTCTCTCTCTCTCTTTCTTTCTTTCTGTGTATGTATTTCTCTTTCTGTCTCTTTCTCTCTGTCTCTCTCTTTGTCTGTGTGTGTGTGTGTGTGCGTGCATGTCTTTCTCTCCATGTCTTTGACTTTGTCTTTGTCTCTCTGTCTCTCTATCTGTCTGTCTGTCTCTCTGTGTGTCTTTCTCTCTGTGACTTTGGCTGTCTGTGTCTCTCTCTGTGTCTCTCTATCAGTCTTTCTGTCTGTGTGTGTCTTTCTGTGTATGTGTCTCTGTCTGTTTCTCTCTCTCTCTCTCTCTCTCTCTCTCTCTCTCTCTCCTTTTCTCATTATCTCTGCATCTGGGGAGCCCATTTTTCACATTTGAAAATAAACGTTGTCGTGTTTGCATTTTAGGAAAAATTGTTGGGGGATCCAGAGACAGATTAGAACAAAACGCAGATGCAAAGAAACACCATCTAGGATGGAGGTCCCTCTTGACGGCTTGCAGAACCTCGAGGAAGATCGTGTGTGGAGAAAAAAAGAAAGGCTAACAAGGAATAGCCTGGTCTTAAAAGCTACTCAGCAGATGCAATTTCGGGGGAGGGGGCAGGATTTCCACGTTGGCAAAGGGGGTTTAAATCCAGAGACTTCAGAACTGGCTTTGGCCCATAACGAAGCTAAGCTTCTAGTGCCAACTGAGAAATCTGATAATTATATTGCTTGGAGAGAGAGAGAGAGAGAAATCAATCAACTGGCAGCACATCCATCAAGGGTATCTATAATTGGAGGATGAATTTATGGCTGTGCCCTGCCTAAAATGGCATAAGAGGAGCTCACTTTTAAACACATGCCAAAAAAATTAAAGGCATTAAGCCCATCTCCTTTCATTCTTCCCACTGATCTGCGCTATTTCCAATCTTTTTCCCATCGATCTGCTGAAATGACCCTCTTGTGCCGAATAACGTTGAGTGTAATTGCCTTTTATAGGCATCTGAACGTGCCTGGATGGCAAGGGGTAGGGGCAAGATACTTGAACCAAAAAATAAATAAATTCCATATCCTTGTTTTATGTTCCTTTAATGAAATCTATCTGATGATAGCAGTGTCCCCCCCCCCGCAAAAAAAGCTTGATAGATCCCCTGGTGCAAAGAGAGGAAGATCCTGTGGCTCAGTGGCTAAGAACCAGCCCAGGTTTGAATTCCATCAAAGGGTATGTCTCACCAATGACAGAAAATAGGCCATCCGAGACTCCCTTTCTTTCTTTGCTTGCTTGCTTGTGAAACTTCTTGCTGTAATAAAAAAAAGTGGTCCAAAATCTCAGCGGCTGCCACAAAGAAGAGGTAGTCAAGCTATTCTCCAGAGCACCTGAAAGCAAGACAAGAAGCAACGGATGGAAACTGATCAAGGAGAGGAGCAACCTGGAAATAAGGAGGAATTTCCTGACAGTGAGAACTATTAACCCAGGAATAACTCGTCTTCGGAAGTTGTGAATGCTCCAACACTTGAAGTTTTTGAGAAGAGACTGGACAGTCATTGGTCTGAAATGATATAGGGCTTCCTGCCTGAGCAGGGGGTTGGACTAGAAGACCTCCAAAGTCCCTTCCAACTCTGTTATTCTGCTATTTTATGCACACATCATTTCCCTGGCAGGAGCTGTAACTTCAGCATGGAGCTTGAAGGTGGTATTTGGTCTTCAAAGACCAAGAGAAGGACCAGCAAGGAAGATTGGAATCTACTTTTACAGAGAGTTTCGGAGGTTGGGTGGATTTAAAGGGGGTGGGAGAATGAATGGAAAGCACCTCTTCATAATTTGACCCACCTTAGCCATGGAGTTCTTGGACCAGTCAGTCTCTCTCTCTCTCTCTCTCTCTCGGCCCAGCTCACCTCATAGGGTTGTTGCTGTGGAGAAAGTAGAAGGAAGAAGGTGTATTAAGTATATTTGCCACTTTGAGTTACTTGGAAGATTAACAAAGGAGGGATAAAATAAATAAATAAAAATAAGTTCCAAAGGATCTTTTAGATGTACTCTTTTTATTTCAAAATCATGTTGTTTGTCAATATCAGGGTAGGGACAACCAAGAAAGACCCAGAAAGAAGGAATGAAGGCCAGGAGAGTAATAGAAAAATAAATTCATTTAGGCACGGACTCTTACCTATTATATAACATTGTGTAATGCAGATAAAGGCTCACTGACACAGTATTGTATACTGTTTATTGGAATGTTATGGGTCTATGATCAAAGAACAAGAAGCAGCAAATCTGGATGTTTAGGTTTTAAAGAAACCCTAAATCTCAGTTTGTGAATAGTCTGCCTTTCCCATAAAGTTAAATTCTGGGTGAATCTAAAGAGGTGGAATTCAAGGCACAGATAAACTAAGGAGTAGATTTACACCAGATCTTGATTAGCAAAACACAGTTCGTATGTTCATATAGCATGCTAGCATGATGGATTCGTTCCAACCTCCCAAAATATTTTTTTTCATTTAACTAAATACAAAGAGCAAAGAAAAAGAATGCACAAAGGTATTAAGAAAGAAAGTTGGAAAAAAAAAACATACAGGGCAAATATTCCCAGACATATATAAAGTTATGCGGTAAACATTTTAATAAATTGGAGCCATAACTCATTACAGTCATCCATAAGTAATCTGTATTGATCAATTTTGCAGACCACTAAACAGTTGGAGCCATATGTTTGCCTTCCCAATGCTGAACAATAATTTTTTTTAGCTGTAAATAAGGTATAGAATATCCCCTTTCTTTTGTCCAGATGTTAACTCCCATGTGACACACTGGGAAAGAAGTTATCACATGCATTAACTCCACTTTCAGGTTCAATCTTTGCAGATAATGGCTGCGTTTCCATAACACCGAACCACAAACGATCCAACCTCATTTTAGCCTACCCTATCGTGGTGCAAAAGGGGGCATAGTTTAGCCCCACGCCAGAAAACTCTTGTCTTCAGCAGTCTTACTAAGGATCTGATGAGAAATTGGGTGATGCTATGATGTCTGACAGCGGAAGACATAAGGAATTAAGCCCCGTGGAATGCAGCATCTTTCTCTGGAGGAGTTAAAAACATGCTTGTTTGCTGACCTAACTGGATTTGTGGTCTGCCCCCAGGAACATTGCCCAGCTCTGCTTAAATTCCAGACAAAGAGCAATGCCAACAAATCATAAGAACCTTTATGTGGTCATGTGGATGTCTCTGAGCTGCCCCAATTGCCTGTTCTGTATCAGTGCATTTCCATAACAAACAAAATTATCTCTTAAATGTGCAGGAGGAGGACAACAGTTCAGACAGAGGTGGTGGATCCCTATAGCAGGAGAAGCATTCCAACTCCTTACAGGATTTTATTTTTTTTAGAAAAAAGTATGAAGGTTCTTAAGAATTGACCCTCAAGAACCTCCCAGAACCCAGTAGGGAGGACAGGTCATTTATTATCTCTAGACTTAGAATCATCATCTGGCTAAGCTCAATCCCCCCCCCATACAAAAAGAGATCATGAAATTCCAAGTAGGCTTTTCTACATTTCCTCCCTAAAGGAGAGTCTTTCCGTGTTCTGGCATTCAATGCCTAACTCAGTTTGTTCTGGGGAAGGTTCAGATGTTCTTCCATTCTCAAAAGCTACATGCTTGCGGTTGTATCGGTTGAACCATACATAACCTGGAAAGCTCAAATGGATCTGAATAGAACCGGGATTGGAAGATGAGAATAGAGAAAAAAGATTTCTATATTAGTTACAGGTCTTCACCCCGAGATAGCTGTGCAACTAAATCAACCGCTTTCCTGTTAGTGATCAGGGAGTCCCAAACTCACCCTGCATGTGTGTTCCATGCACACCGTTTAAATGATGTTGCACCACTGAAGCTAAGGATTGGCTTACATTCCATGCTAAGTTATTTGCAAAAAGTCAAACATTATGGTTTCTGCTTAAGGTCACTTGCTGTTTATTTCAGAAATCAGATTTTTTTTGTGTGTGTGTATTTTATTTCTTTTACTGTAAACCATGCAGAACACACTTAGTGGCAAGGCAGGACTGATGACCTCCAAAGAGAAGATTTACGTTTTTACATTACTGTAAAGGTTTAGTTTTTAACCAGGCGAAAGGCATAAATTACTGAGCAGCTCTATGCTCTGGGGATTCCAAAGTCACCGGTAGTGTTAAACAAATCAGTGCAAGGATGGTCGTAGGTCATTTCTTTCAGCACTGCCATAACTTCGAACGATCCATATTTATTTAATTATTTGGCATGTGGCGATGTCACAGTTAGCCAGGAGACCACAGTGCTAGTAGATTAGACACTTTTTGGCTGCCGAAGAGTGCTTGTACATTTAGTTCAGACACACACTATCCAGGTTGCACCACAGGGGACAAACTAACTGCAGAAAGGCAAGCAGCATCCTAAGGTGTCGTTTGGGGTCTTCTCTTACCATTTCTGTCGCATTGCAAATGGATGTCACATCTGGATGGCTCCAGCACCTGTAGGCGACCACCGCTGCCTTTCCCACTGAAGTGGTACTTATTTATTTATTATTTATCATTTATTTATTATTTAGACTTATATACCGCTTCACAGTGCTTTACAGCCCTCTCTAAGCGGTTTACAGAAATCAGCATAATTGCCCCCCAACAATCTGGGTCTTCATTATACCAACCTGGAAAGGATGGAAGGCTGAGTCAACCTTGAGCCAGTGAGAATCGAACCGCTGAACTTTTGATGGCTAATGGCAGATGGCAGTCAGC
>JANHFO010009364.1:3369-13993 GCA_032468095.1 Pareas carinatus | reverse complement strand
ATCCGTCATCAAGATGGGCCCCTGGTGTTACTGGGCCAAGCCTGCGAAGGGAACAGGGGAGATGAGGCTGGTGGTCTCGGGTGTTCAAAATAAAAGTTCCAGGGGGGAAGAAGAAAGTCTGCAGGTACGTGCAGATACATATACATGGACATCTTGTAAGTCTGTTTTTAAAGAATTGGTTTTGGATATTGTGTATCTTTTCATTGGGGAAGACAGAGGATGCCCGAGGCAGATTTGGCATTTGTGTAGGAGCCAAGAACACCCATAAGAACTGTTCTTGCTGATTTTGATCATTGGAGTTGACAAAGGAGAAGGCAGGGGGAGGCTGTATCTGAAAACAAGTATACGGACAATAAACAAAACAAACACACACACATAGCCCAGTGAACTAACTCTATGAAGACAAAGAAATTGCTAAATAAGATTTCCAGTGAAGAAATGCTGGAACAGTACCATCACAGGTAGCAGCCTAGAGTTTTAGGCACAGGAAATAATGTGATATAGCCAAATTATGTGAATCATTAATAAACACAGATTTTCATTCAACTTTAGAGCAGACTTGAAGAATAAATATTTTCTTAACACTTTCTTTCCTGCCCCAGATCTAAGACTACAAGTAGTCCTTGACTTAAAATAATTCATTTAGTGACTGTTCAAAGTCACAAGAGCACTGAAAAAAGTTCTTATGACCATTTTTTACATCTATAGCTATTGCAGCATCCCCATGGTCACAAATTCAGAGGCTTGGCAACTGGCTCACATTTATGTATCCAGCGTCCGGAGGTCATGTGATCACCTTTGGCGACCTTCTGGCAAGCAAAGTCAATGGGGAAGAGATTCACTTCACAACAGTGCTATTAACTTACCGACTGTAGTATACATAACCGTAGTCTTAATTCTTCAAAAAATGTGTAATGCTAATTTTAAACAGTAATAGTTAAGCCTTGCTGTCCTAACCCAAACATTAACCAAATCCGTACATAGTTGAGATGGAAGATCGTAAAGTGTCATGTCTCCTTGCCAACACATTTCACACTATTTCCCAACCCCACAAACTGTTCCTTATGCTGAGTGGATATTTCTGCCTAATGGAACATCAGGATGTTTACCCTTTTTTGGAGGGGTTTGGAATCCAGCGTCTCCCAAAATAGATAATATTAAGTCTTTTCAAATCAACAAGCCTATTTGATGCTTTAAAAATAATACAACCTCTCCACGCAGTAACATCACAATACCCTTCTCCATGACATTCTCTGAAAAGATAATAAAAATAATAATAAATTGCCATCTAACTCAGATTTTTTTTAAAAAAAAATATTTCCAGTCTGCTTCTTTTGGAATAAAAACAAGGTTAGTGCTGAAGCGTTTGATAATTTTTCTTTTTAAGATTATTCAGCTCTAATAGTGACCCACATTGTGGTGCTTTTAAGCTTTTATAAAAAATTAAAAAGATAAAAGCAGTATTCTTTATTTTTTCACAAATAACGCCAAACAGGAAAACATATTTTATGATACCTGCCTGCTGCAAGATGAATCCTGCTCTGAAAGAAAAATACATTGCTTGACTACAATTTGTACGCAAATAATGGATTAAAATTAATATAGTAATCAAGTGAAACGGTTTGAACCCTTTTAAAAAAAATCCTAATGCAGTTACAAGGCTAGCTTCAATAAACATTTAGAACATTTCATATTTAGATGAAAAGATATATATAAAACAATAAAATCAAAATTCAGAATGAACCTTATACATCTACTCTAATAGTATAGACTGAATTATGATCGTCCAACAGATGCCCGCACAAGTGGATCAATGAAAGTTTCCAATCCTCTTAGCCATTTTATACAAAATGACATTAAGGATTTTTTTTAAAGTCTTTCAAAATGCACTTCTTGTTACACCAAATTACCTTTTGACCACACAAGTGGAAAATAATTGAACCCCCCCCCTCACTCCAATCTAAATTGGATTCAAAAGCAGATGGTGAACTTTAAATAACCACTGTTTTAAAAGGCAGGCAGAAAGGTTTCTCCTTAGTGAGTCACAACTGGAAACAAACAGCATCTTGTACATTTTGAGGAGGAAGAGGTTAAGAGATAAAGTGAAAAGAAGAGGGGGGGAGGATATGCACATGCAATACAATCAGGGGAGAGAGATAGTCTTGCTCAGATTTTCCTTTATAGTGTATAGGCCCTGGAATAAGAGGGATTAAATTTCATTGCATCCCATTTCACCAGGATCCAGCAAGAGAAAGGCTTTATTGATCACTTAAGTTAATTTCCAAGGTATCTTAATTGGAAACAAAAAGAGCATGTATCCTGGGCTTCTCTTCTACACGGCTGCTTTCAAACCTGAATATGTAATGAAATGCATGAAAGCCTTAATATTGTCAAAGAGAAGGTGGGAGGTCGGGTGCGGGAGAGGCAAGGTGAAATTCAGAACTCTACACTGCACAACAAGTCAAGGGAGGGGATGTGGGGGGGAATTACTCTCTAACTGTTCTGTAAAGGAGATCTCCAACTCGTTGCAAGCTCAGGGAGACTTTCAGGAGCCAACAGATAGTTAGAATTTATATGTCTTGCCTTCAAAGGGGTATAGACTGATTACATTTAGTTTAGTCCAAGTTGTAAGAGGATAACAGGGGGAAAGGCTGTCATTAACTAATCTGCTTATAAAATGGTGTGGGCCCATGTTCATGAGTAAGGGGGAAAATTCATATAAGCACAAGCGTTAAGAGGAGTATGTGGTGAAATCCAACCAGATTTATTTCAAAAACATAACTTTGCACATTTGGTTTTGGCCCCAAAACATGCTTCATTACTGTGGTTATACAAAAGACATGATTGAAGCGAGTATGCTGTCAAGCATAGCTTTCAATCAAAAGATACTGAGGATACCAAGGTCTCAAAACAATTCCTTTACTCAGAAGTTTGCTTACAGCAATAGTAGCTGCCAGCTGACACATCTTCTGTAGACCTTTCTCTCTCCTAGCAAAAACTGCCTTGCAAACAATAGATATATAAATCAGAAACTGGAATAGATACGAGAAGAAGATATAAATACAAAAAGAAAAAAATGGCATTTGCTTCGAACAGTCTGTCAGATATTTAAAAGTACGATAAAGTATCTTTTCTATCAGACAAAAATGATAACTAACATTCAGTTAACCAAAGTGGGTATTTGGATAGATTACCACTTCGTAGAGGCTTATCTGAGTCTCAACTTGTCTTTGCCAAGTTTCTAGCACAATGCAGTTTACACAATCTAGCACAAAGAGCAATTTCCTAACAAAGCTTTCTCCTCACATCTCTGTGTTCTTGTATTTTAGAAGTGCTAGTTGTACATAAAGTTACTAAGGCAAGACTGACTAGCGTGACTAGCAAATCACTATACTTAATGACAGCATCTTCAAATAATGTAAAGCTTCTCCAATAAACATTAAGCTGGCTCACTTGGGAAATTACAGATTCCTGCCTGATACTGTACACTGTCTTTTATAGTGGCATCCAACAAGTTTATACTAAACTAAACTTCTTTTGAGGAACAGAGTTTACACTGAGCTTCTTTGTACATCTATTTAACAAAGGAGTAGCAAATAACTTTTGTTTAGAAATCGACCTACATACAAAATATGCAAAATTGTCCTTGAAAAGTATCTGGAAGCTTCAACTGGTGCAGCATGCAGTAGCAGCACCAGGAGTTGTGTGTGCCTCACCTTTGGCCGGTGAGCTGCATTGACTATCAATTTGCTTACTGGTCCAATTCAAAGGTGCTAATTTTTACCTTTACAGTCCTTCATAGCATGGGACCGTTTTTTTCTGAGGGACTGCCTGCTATATCTGCTAGGGACTTACACTTGGCAAGTCCTAGTAGGGAGGTCTTCCCTGCTGTGGCGCCCATCTTATGAAATATTTCTCCCCACCCCCAGAAGTAAGGTTAGCACCATTCCTGCTAACCTTCTGGAAGTTCCTCAAAATCTGACTATGTCATCAGGCTTGAAAATTCAAGAGGATGGGTGACATTCTAAAACGGGTTCATCGTTGTAGTTAATATTCACTTTCTCCTGTGTCCTTGGATTTTCCATATTTTAATATTGGTTGTTTTATATATTCAACCCTGATTATTTTTATATATTTAATTTATTGTTTTATTTAATTGTTGTACACTGTCCAAAGTCACTTTTTGTGAGATGAGCATCCATATAAATATGATAAGTAGAATAAAATTAATATTATTAAATATTGTATTTTTCATAAATGTACAATTAACTTAACCTCATAATCCAGGTTGCAACCATTATGCTACTGTTTACAAATATGGACTTCACAGCTGAATTCCACTGACTAAAGAACTACACACACATACATACTTTTTCAGAAGACATTTTATTCTTTTTTTAATTCCTGAAATTTACAACAAAGACATTAGCAATAAGGATTTCTATCCACAGAAAAATGGAAATGATAGCACTTACATAGCAAACTGCCAAAAGGATATACATTACCAATAACTATCATTAACATGTTCTTTTAAAGACTTACTTAATCCAAAAGCTCATAACTGAACTCTGATCAAAGTCACAACAGAAAAAAATTAGAAGCTTTAAGCTACCATCTTAAAAATTCATTACACATTTTTAATTAATGATTGAGAAGCATTTTATCTCATTTTACTCAATCCTCTTCATATACCCTATTTAAGTTAACATCAAATATTCTACTGTAAAAAATGCTTAATGAACAAGAGCCCCAAATGCATTCACCATATGCTTTTTATTATTTATAAATCTAAAATAAAACAAAATCATAATCATAAATGGATAAATTTAGCTGCCATTGCAAACTTGGTCCATTATATTCTAAGAATTTAAATAGGGATCTCTTGTACCCATCTAAGAAGCTAGATTATTCTGAGAAGTTCTAATGCACATTAGAGAACTTGGAGGCGGGACCAGGCTCACACTTCACATATACTAGAGAATGCATAAACTGATCAATGATGAAGGATACTGAAATGAAGCAGCTGGATGACTTATCCGTTTCTGCTATCCAATAATCTCTTTATTGCTAACACAATCATCAAGCATCACAATAAAGACTGAACACGTGAATATCCACCAGCCTGAGTACAGAAAGCAAAATGAGAACCTACTTAGAATTAAGGAGAAATGTCCTGATAGTTAGAACAATTGATCAGTGGAACGGCTTCCCTCCAGAAGTTCTGGGAGTTTTTAAGAAGAGATTGGACAATCGCTTGTCTGAAATGGTATAAGGTCTCCTGGTTGAGGAGGGGGTTGGACCTGGTACCTTCCAATTCTTATTTTGATTATACCATAGGTACAAAGACATAGGAGATAATTATCTTCTATCTTCTAATTATAATAACAAAGACATGGGCAGAGACTAACTGTGAAACAGAAAACAAACAGCTTGAATACCAACCTAAACAGGAAGAATAAAGCCACACCAATTTCCTCGATATGACTTTGTGTGTCTATTCACCATTTTCAGGGAGAACATTAAGAATTGCTTTCAAAGTCACTTCTACCTTTTAGAATCAACAAGACATATTGAAAGCTATCTCTCTGTAGGGTAGCAATGAAAACCTTAGAAAAGATATTCATATGCTGTGCTGGATCTATATTTACAAAGATTAGAATTATGCAGGCGATTGTTTTTCCTGTGACACTCTATGAAAGTGAAAATGTGGCTTGGGAAAACATTGGTGCTGGAGAAATTTCCTGAGAATACCATGAATAGTCAAGACAGCAAATAAATGCATCATAAAATAAATCAATGCTGAAGTCACTGAAGGCAGAAATGATCGTTATTTTGAGCACATTATACAAAGATCCCTTGAGGTGCCTATAATACTGGAAAAGGTAGAAGGAAAGAGATGAAGAAGTTGACCAGTAGCATAGTGGATAGACTCAATTACATGATAATGAGTGCATTCTTCTGAAGGCCCAGAATGTAGTCTGATCATCCTAGAGAAGGTTTCCCTATGTATAACTAACAAATGTTGCATTGAAGGCACACAAACAAGCATAATCTTAATAGGATACACTAATATTCTCTTACTTATGATTTAAAATCTGTATCAAATTCTAAACTATATGCCCAAATTAATATTAGCCTACATTACTAGTTCAAATACTGCACATTATAAAACCATGGCTAAAAAAATGAACAAAAAGCAATGGAATTCTGTCTTCGATTGGCAAATCCCTTAGAACTTCCTGAACTCCAGAAAAGGAAGAAAATTTGTACCAGAAATTAGTATCTAGGCAGAATCTGGTTGTGGCCTATTTTGTATGAGTGAGGAAAGCTAGCAAACAGGACAGTACAAGCTGTATCAGAGGTGTTCCAGAGTTTGTGAGAGTTTGTGAGAGCCTGTTTAACACACCAATCCCGTTTATTGTTAACTTTCAGTTGAGTAAAACATTTTCTGCAAAAGGGCATTACTAGTATCATACATGGGTATTTAAAGTAAAAAGCTAAAGCTTTTAGCCACAACTACTTCCTGATTAAAGAAAACCCTGTATCAAAACAGAATTGGCAAACATTTATAGCCTTGCAAGAATAGCAACTGCTACACAGAATATATTTTGATACTTCTGTTTAATTATGCAAAATATTTCCAGTGTATTTAAGAGTAAAAGTTGAATATTGTCAAGTCAAATATTGTCATATAAGAAAGGCTTTTGTATGACAACCCCTTGTGCACATTTTCCATTTCAGACAGACAGCCGCCCATCTGGGATGCTTCCTTATACTTTCTTAATGAAGCCAGCTGCAAGCCAGAATTTGACAACAGGAGGGTATTGGCAAAAGGAAACAAGGGGATCGGGCAATGGAGGAGGAGGAGGAGGAGATTTGTCTTTTAACATCCTCTGGTCAAAGTGCTGCATATCTCACTCCCTAAACGGAGCCCAAGATCAAACAAATGCAGTTGTGTTTACAACATCCTGAGCAATTTAGGAATCCCAGCAGACACAGCTTCCTCCTCTGCCTTTTAAAAAGGTATTGCTCTACTGAAGCTACTACAGGTTTATGGGTTTATAATCACCATGAGTCAAATTTGCTGCTAGAGGGGATTTAAAAGCAAGCGAAAGATTAAGGGTTTCCGCCTTCTTCGCTATAAGCTCTTCTCCAAAAAGCATGCAGTTGAAAAGGGGCTTTGTTTTAAAATTACAACTACAAATTCATGAAGCTGTGGTTTCTATTACCGATCCCCATTTCCCAGCAGTGCAGCAGAATGTGGCTCAGGTCAGATATTCTCATTTTCAAGTCACTTAAAGAAAAGATTCAGAGTATAAGTGTCTGATAGGGCACAGATGATGTTCCAAGCATCTGTTTTATATACAACCACGATCAACACTTTAATTACTTCCATTTGTAACATGGGTGCAATTGTTATTATATTGCACTGAGTAGAAGAAAGTATGATCACGGCAAATTTTATCCTCAACAATATAAGATTTTTAAAAGAGGGCTGCAGTAAAACAACTTTAATCTGGTTTTAAATGCTGTGGACCAGAGTCCATCTTATCAGCTGCATTAATCTGTAGCTATATATATGGACACCAAGAAAGAAATGAAAAAGGGATGGGGGGAACAAATTAGAAGCTATGGAGGGAAATGAAAAGCATAAATATCCACTTTGACATTTGTATAAATCTTAACATCATTCTAGGAACATTTACAAAGCATTCTAGGAACATTTACAAAGCATATTCATGATAATTCAAAACATTTTGACATTCTTCAAATAATGAAGTATGTATACTCTAAACCAGGAAGTTTATGAGAAACATCTGTAACATATAACTCTACTTTTGCTTTTAAATGATTTTGTCGGTCTCCTAAGCAGAAGCATACAGAAATAGATACAAAATCTTACCTGCTTTATTAATCTTACAGAACAAAGATTTAAAAATCTTTAAGCAATCTTACTTTTATTGACCTAAATGTACATTAAAATGTTTGATGTGCAGAGTTGCAATGTACACAATCTCTCTGATGTTACAATTTTCATCACTCATGCATATACATATGTATACATCTACATGAATACCAATGATTTTATTTCCTCTTCTGACATTTAACACTTTGAGATGCTATCCAAGCAGCAGGACTGCATACAGGAAAAGCCAATTCAAATACAATATACTAAAAGCTTGATCTTTACACCTGCTGTGTCAGTAAGTAAGTGAATAGGACAGGGCATACCAACTGCTGTGCTAGCACAGCATCACAAAACACCACATTACACTACTATTTTGAGATGTTAATAGCGATATAGCACATTCAATAACTTGATCTAAAAACGGGCATTCTCTATGTTTTGAGAATAATTTAGCAATTAATTTAACAATAAACCACTCGTACACACAGGTTATTCCAAATATATGTTTTATATGGAACTTCTAGGAAAGAAATGGTGAACTGAAGGGTAGAGCCAATGATTGCAGCTGAATGAAATACCCGGCAAATGGATCAGCTCTTTGGGATTCCTCTCTGGATAAAGAGAAGATTCTGGGTGACCCATAAGCACTCCAGACAGTTTGCTCCTTGCAGGGAAACAATAAGATAGTGATCTCCAGTAGATTTAGAGCAGGGTTCCAAACCTGTCAGCCGTAGCCCACTAGTGGGCTGTGAGGGGTTTGCAACCGGGCCATGGAAATGACCACCAAACATGCACGCATGCACATCCTCACTTGCACAAGCAGCGGGTGAGGGCATGTGCTCCATTGTGTGAGCAGCAGGCACACATGCATGTTGCTTGCACAAATGGAGCACGCGCAACCATCCCCTCCCCACCAATCCCATATGAAAAGCCGGAAACGTCGGGGAACTCTGGTTTAGAGATCTGGGAGAAAAGAGAACCTTGTCGTAACTAGCCAGTACCTTTATGCACATAGGGTTTGCATGCAGTACTTTTTTAAAAAAACATTTTGAAATTGCTTGCTTTCTTGCTATTAGGAACTTTTGGAATAATGAGGGTCTTTTTTTTTACAGCATGGATGAGGTTCCTTTGAACCTTTGTGAAAGAAATTTCAATTGCTGGCTTAAGAACTTTTAAAGAAATTCTCTCTCTCTTTTTTGGAATAAACAGCAAAAGGGTGATTAGTACTTTGATTCTGGAATGTTAGAAATGGACTAAGGGTCCAGATGGATTTGAAATTAATTACAAAAATCCTTCCAATGGAAAAATGCTGTTTTTTTGAATTATTTTTAAAAAGACACGATAAAATTGGACTTTGATGACTGGACACTAGAGGGAACCAGAAGGAACTAAACATTAGAATTATAGACAGGCGGTCCTTAAACAATGCTATGAAGAGGAACACGTTTTACCAGACAAGACTGAGCCTGATCTCAAAGTGGATTTAAAAATGCAGGCTATAAAATGGAAAAAGATACTACACTGGATATACAAATGAAATTAGCTGATGTCTTAATAATTAAACATGGTATACAAATAACAAAACTAAAGAGTGACCTCAGTAATTTTCCTATATTGGATTTATGAAAGAGATTTGTTAAAATTTTGAAGAATTCTGTGCAAAGGGACAAAGAAAAAATGAAAATAAATCAAATTCTGAGACACCATTTGAAGTATAAAAGATCAGAATTTTTATAAGTAAAAGAAAGGAATTTAACATTGGTTTATTTGATCAAAGTTAAAATAAATATCTTGTCATCTCAGGTGACAATAATTTTATTGCTCTGGATTGAAAGAAGATTATTTAAGGATTTGTTCAAAGATAAAACATGATTTATTGAAGGAAGAGATAATTTGCTGTATTTTAACAGAAGATGATAAATTACTAACATTGTTTAGACTTGTTTCGATGAAGGGGAAATTATTTCCTTATATATTTATTTACTATATTCTTTTTTCTTTTCCATTTTTCTTTTTCATTGTTTTCTGCACATCTATTTTCCTTTATTTTCTTTTTCTTAGTTTGCATTAGTTTCCTTTGATTTAGTTTTAAAATTACTTTAAAACAAACATATGCTTTATATTACCCACAATGTGCTATCAATAATAAAAGGGAATTCTGAGCAAAACAAAAACAAAACACAATCCAGACAAATTTACTGAAATTCAGTTCTAATTAATTTGTGCTTATGTTACAAACCAAGACTTTGCATTTTATTTTGTCTGAAATGTTTTAATATCAAAACAGAAAATGTATTTTAATATGCATATGCTGCGTGACTCACAAATCTGTTATAAATGCCATTTCTGCCCATATTAAATCTATTTACAGTGTGCACACTAAATGGCTTTCTCTATTAGCACATAATAAATTTTAAGAGCTCCATTTAGTTAACACTGGAAATGTATAGCATTTTGTCATTTACCGGAGAGTACAACCAGAACGAGAATCTGTTATTTTTCTTATAAACTATTATATGTATACATGCAATTTTTTCCTTATTTTGATAAAGGAAGGAATCCATTTCATTTAAAATACAATACACATTCTGCTTTTCCCACAAAATTGTGCACTGGGAAAAATGTGTTCTATTAAAGGTTCAAGTATAAAATGGCACGTTTTACTATTTAAAGCAGCCTTATTTTGCCAAAGAACATACACCCCAATCTTATGGC
>JANHFO010009362.1:305347-326933 GCA_032468095.1 Pareas carinatus | reverse complement strand
GGGCCCCCCAAGAAGCGGGTTTCAGGCGTGAGAGGCAGAGCTCGCTCTCTCACGTCCTGTTGCCTCCAGAACCGGAATTGATCTCCAATAAAGGAGAATATTTGTAGCTCAGGGTTGAAATGGAGAATCTTTGGTGCTCTCTGAGCTTGTTTTCTTGCAGATATTTCATTATCCAAACTGCATAACATCAAACTAGGTAGCAACACTAGCATCAAAGACACCCCCCAAGTAATTAGTAAGTAAAAGTGACTATTTGTCACTTTTTTCAATTTGTATGTTGCACTTCAGACTGATGAACCAAATGAACACATTTGGCTGTTTGAATATGTCAACAGTTGCTTTTTTAGTTCACTCTTCCTAAACGCCTACTATGTCAACCCAATCCAAGCATCAGCATTCTTTCAAATATGAATCAATTATGCCAACAGCCCTGAAGAAAATAATTAAACATAAATTACCTGGTCCTGTAAACAAGCATAATGATTCCTTTGAAAATGAAGAGATTATGATCAGAAGATAATTGCTTTTTAATGAATTTATAATATTTTCATAACAAGCCTCAATAAATGCATACTGTTGCAGAACATTTATTCAAATGTTTTAGTCATAGTTGCATTCTACTAGAATTATCATTACAGTGCAACTGCTTAAGAGATATCTTACATTTTAGTTATTTTTCACAAAGACAAAATTAGACCGTTATAATAATAAACTGTCAAACATTTTTCAAAAAAGCACCCATTAATTGAATAATGTTTAACCAAGAGCCTGATAAATAAACTATTTAATAGAATATATTTTGAAATGGCAAAGGAAGCATGAAAAGTACAGAAAAGTCTTGCGGAAAAGATACTGAAGCTGTTACCACAGAAATAAGTATGTTACAACAACATTCTTTGATGTAATATTGAATTTGTCTCACCATCTTTAAATAAGCCAAAGCTTCTGATCCACAGATTGTATTAAGCAAAGCCATGAGGTTACTAATTGGGCCCATTTTTAAGCTGCACCCCCATCAATACAAAGAAAATAGCACATATGAGCATATTATTCATTTAATACCTGAGCATTAATTTCTAAGTTAGATTAGTTTAGCATGTTGACATTTATTGAAAACATCAACATTGTGCTATAATAAATTCAGTGTTTGGAGAAAAGATTCAAACGATTAAATGAGTAAGTAGTATACTGATTTCATATTAATTAGTTTTCCCCCAGCTTGATGTTATCCAGATATATTGGTTGGGAAATATGAGGATTGTAGTCTAAGACATCTGGAAAGCACCTGAAATTCATAGGTCAACAGTCAATGATAATGACCACCCCAAAGAACAGCATATGCACATAAAGATTTTATGTGCACCTTTTGATTTTAAGTGTATTTCATCCTGAGCTTCTGCCACCTCCTTTTGAAAACTTATGATTATCTATGCTTTTCTTTACAGATGCGCTATGTTCTCTTCCCGACCTCTCATATGCCCCCCCAAAAAAAACACTTTATGTGGATTGTATGTCTATTCAGTATTTGCTTTGGTTTCATGGTTTGATAAACTTATATGATATTTGCTTTGGTTTCATGGTTTTAAAAATTTAAAGGCAAAAAATAATTGAATTCTCTATCGCCAAAAGGAAATGTTCCTGAATGTGCAGATAGGGAAGGAATGTCTGGAGATGAGATCTTTTCTTTTGATAAGCATGAATAAAGTGTGATGTCACTCTGCTTTTAATTGGTTCATCTGGGATTCTTTCCTCAGATCAGTTGGAGAAGAAATAATGGAAAGACATATCATGAAATTGGATACAGTACTAGTTTACTCCAAAGGTATGATCCTGTCGTCATACCACCCCCATTGGTTATAGAAATCTGCATGGAGGAATGAATTCCTCCAATGACACTGTGCTTCTCCCTCAGAAAGACCATTAGAACCAACTGTCCTTTCCAGAAGAACTGGAAGACATTATTGCAAAGGATGATCGTGATAATGCCTGTTACTTTTTCACTTTTTGATAAAGTATGCAACTTTCAAATACAATTTATAGGACCAATAACTTCCAGCTGTTATGCAAACATTTTGAGGAAGGTCAGGTCAGCGAGCCATTATTTAGAAGTCTCCTAAGGCCTGAGTTTTTTAAACAAGCAACTTGTTTATATCCCAGCTGGTCATGGGAAGAACTTTAAAGCATCAAGGATACAGTTTGCCTGCTTTCCTTTTCCTTCTCCATACTCCTTTTTTTCTTGTCTTTTGTGTTGTGTTTTTTTTCTGAATGATGAGGTTAATTGCAAGGAGTGTCTGATATTTTAGATATTCTAGAAGGGTAGTCTCTGGCAACAAAGCATTGAAAAGATTGAGGATATGTCAAAGACTAGCAAAGTTGTTATCACATACCCTTTTTTGGATCGTAGCTACTTTGTTAGATGCTTGAATACAAATCTTCTGTGATTCTAGTCTCATTGTTGTAATCTAAAAGGCATTTTGGGAGGCTTTCAGGCTGAAGATCATGGTAAGGTTTTAAATAAATAAACCAAAATCCTGGCTACAATTACAAAAATTAAATTGTGAGAGCCTTGGCAGAAGGCCTTATAGTATAAAATGTTCTTTCTGTGTTCTTGTATCTAGTGATGCTATAGAAGATTGCATGGAGATATTTAATGCTGGCAAACTCAACCTTCTTTCCCTCAGTGAGTTTAGAAGATCCTTCCCCAACTGTGTGTTCTCAGATATGTTGGATTTCAAGTCCCAGCAATTTAGAGTTTGCATGACAGAGCTTGCTTATAGCAGTAAAGTAGTGGAGAACATCAAAAGAGCTTAAAGAATAGGAAATGTGAATGAGACAGAAGAGAGGTTGGTATCGTATTGTGTGTGATGATGGAACAACTGAAATTGATGAATTTATAATGAAAAAGGCAATAAGACAATTATTTTATCCAAAGTTAAGCAGCTGTGTGAAGGAAAGCATTCAGAATATAACCGTTGTTTGGGATGTCAACATTAAGACTTCAGTAAACTCCAGGAATATATTTACCTATTCCAAGTGCTTTGGAGATTGGTGTTAGAATATTTTTGGCCCATTTTTCAGGCTTCAGAAACATTGACCAATCACCACAACCAAGGGTAATATTAAAACTATTTTCATTTTCTAGGCATCTCGAAACAGAAGCATTTGCTAAACAAAACCACCTTAGTGCAGAAAGAAGAAGTATGATAAATTTTAAACATAAAGTGCTTGGCTAGGTATTCTCCAGACATTTTTGGATTTCAGGCATTCTGAAAATACTCTCATGCACACATATTTTCAAACTTTTGATTCCACTTGGTAAACTTGTTTGATTGACAGGTTTACAAATGATAGAAAAACGAGTTTCTGGATATCTTACCTATTCAAAACAATAAAGGTTTAAAAGTTATATCTTGCTCATTGAAACAATAGGTTGAATAATCTTTGTCATTCATTTTAAGCATTTTAATGCATAGCATACAGTATGTATTTTATAATATAATAAAAATAAAATTCCAGAATAAAGTTAATGCAGCTCTATTTTCATTGCATGAACCAAATCATCAGGATTCAAAATCCTAAAAAATGTCTTGAATTAAAAATGGGTAACTTGCAGCTTTTCAAATTCAGTTGGAGTCCTGCTTTCATCATTCTTGATGTCCAGTTCTTCTATTAAATAGAAAAGAATAGAATTGATGACGCCATCAAATTTTTTTAGACCAATGTTTTTCAACCCCAGCAAATTTAAGTTGTACGAACTTCAGCTTTCAGAATTCCCTCAGAATTCACTTCTACATTTATGCATGCTTACTTGTAATGTATTCTACAACATTCAGTGATGCTTACTGTTTAATAAACGTACATTGTATAGGATTTTGTTCTTCATGATTTTCTCAAACATATTGTTTGATAATCATATGTTATCAGGTCAGAAAAATCTTGAATGTTAAAATATATATATATATATATATATATATGAATGGCATCAGTTTTATAGCTCCAGTTGCAACGATAAACTTTTATTTTTTTCAAGAACTGACTCTCAGATTTTAGAATGATCATGTTTCTGTAGCTTTCCTATTAAGTTTACATCTTGATGCATACAGACAAATAGAAATCACTTTGCAATATACAATGTTTTTTTAACTAAACAAAGCTTTTTAAAACTGTATCACTGAGGAAACTTACATATATATCCAAAGCACATAAAAAAATTTCTCTATATACCTACACATTGGATTTTTCTTTCTATACTCCTAGTCATTGTGAAATACATCTTTTATCTGGCCATATTCTTAAACCATGGTTACAAGTATGACACCAATAGCAAGCTTTCAAAATTCCTAATATACCCTTCTACCAAAAAGCTGAATATACCTGCCCATTTCCACTCATTGGATGCAAGCGGAAGGAAAAAAATATTTGTCTTATTGGTTCTTTCTTAGATGTGCTCTATAAGCTGGACATATAATACTTTGTCAGACACAATAGTGGGGACATGTATTTGCTAAGATAATATGCTACTTGGTTTCTAAATAAACGTTTAAGCAGTCAAATACTAGAAACTGCTACACACTGAGGCAAACATGGTTTGAAATGCAGAAAGATGTTGAAATTCCTAACCTGTTAAAAATAAAGTACTGTATGCCATTTTTTTATCATTTGACAAAACATCAGCTTGCAGAGATTTGTCAAAATGAAGGTTTTATACTACTGTTTTCCTTGTAGACAACACCGAAATAATTGGAACTGGTAGTATTAGACCACTTCTGAATACCATAAAAGATATTCAAAAATGTTCCGGAAATGAAGAGCAGGCATAATAAAACCAGAGCAAAAAGAAAGCATCTCTAGGGATCAGGGCATAATTAAATAAATAAGAGTACATCTACCTTGAATAGCTGCTGTTGACCAAATCAGAAGCAGATGGGATACATTTTTGAAGAAACCCAGGCTATCTGGACTGTGTTCAGAAAGATAAAAGCCTTTGGTGAGAACAATTTTTCACTTAATGCAACCGAGAGGAAGTTCTGCATTCAAGTGGGCAGCAAGCGATGACACATGGTTCAAGTAACAAGGGCCTCTGTGAAGAAAATGGGTCCAGAACCTTGTCACCACCCCCTAAGGAACATACAAAGGCATAACTCTATTTAGGAAGATGAAAAGCAGAAGCAGTTAATGTAATTGCTAATTATCAGATCTCTGGCAGACATCAGCACCTGCATTAGCTTTAAAGCACCGAATAGATCTTGGGAGAATCTGAGCAAAGAAAACTGGAAAATGCATACCATGCATCCCATGCAAGACTGCAAGAAAACCATGTTGCTGCAATGATCAGCCAAAGTGATTCCCTCGGATAAAAAGAAATATCATTGTGAAAAGAGATTTTTTTGCAAAACAGCATCATCTGTAATCGGATGATTCCCGTGTTTGTGATCCATGCAAAGAGATGTTTGGAGTCTACCCTCTCTTCAAATTTCCAATATTGTCTTTAATATAAACAATAGAGATTATCTGACTGGCTGAGTTTAAACCACGCTTGAGCAACAAAACCTTATTGCTGTTGGTGTAAATAACTCCATCTCAGCACAATGGGTGAAGAACCGCTGATGCGGAGAGTGAGGTGTCCTCTGTTTTCTAATAGCAACTGACCAGCTGTGGCATTTCGGAATTCAACCCTGGAGAAATGCAGTCAAATAATGGCAATCTCACCATTAGAGATGGAGATCAGCAGAATCCTCCCATCGATTTGACCTTTGAGTCTTCAAAGTCCTTTTCTTTCTTTCTTTCTTTCTTTCTTTCTTTCTTTCTTTCTTTCTTTCTTTCTTTCTTTCTTTCTTTCTTTCTTTCTCCAGGGATCTGTCAGAAATGTTAAATCTGTCTCTCTTAATTTCCAAATTGGAATCATTTTTGAAGACACGTTAATGTTTTCCTACTTCAGGAGGAGGCCTTTGTAAGTTTGAACTTAATTTAAAAACAAAAAAACCTATCTGGGCTACACATGCATTTTATTCACATACTTTCCCAGTCGATGTGGAAGTGTGATGATGGCATTTGAAACAGAATGGGTTTTGGATATAAATGTTAACTTGGCTCAAAAAGGCTATGTGTAAGCAAAGGATTAATTGACTTCTTCTGGCCATGATAAGCCTCTTCCAGTCAGATAGCCTGGTTTGACATGCTGTCACTTAATCCATTTTAGAGGGAAAGCAGGAAGGTAGAGATTGGAAAGAAGAAAATCTCTTGTAAATCTGTTTTCAATCAGTTCAAAGGGCATGATCTGTCAATGAAAGCATCTTCTATTATGAGTCCTTTTGAAAAGGGCTGTTCAAGCTTGTACCATCAACCTTGTTTTAAGAAACCAATTCCATATCCATCCTATTTTGTAACCCATATGCATCCCCTCGAATTCTTTTCTCTCCTTAAAGTAACATTTCCCTACTATATATTAGAATAGATATTGGAATATTATAAAATAACACTACTGATAGAACATTATAGACTATGGAAATTAATAACTAAAACATGACATCCATTTAAGAAGTCTATGAACAGAGATGCAATCCAAATTCTAAAACTAAATGGCAACTAAATCACTTTTTAGGGTATCTTTTCATAGACAGATTTATAATCTATTCAATTAGTTTTAGGGATAATTCTGCCCATCTGGAATTAGGTTTTCCATGTTCAAGACATGAAGCTGCCTAGCCAAGCATGTGGTTTATGATTTGAATGGATTTTGGAATGTTGTGTTCATATCTTAGCATAATAGATGCATAATTCATTCCCCACTAAAAGTGGTAAACAGTTTGCTAATTCTGATCGGTGTTGACAGGTTTGCTGTTTTTATACATATTTAAATAATGGATTTTTCAAGAAAATTCCATAATCCACATGGGGAAAAAGATCTGTGAATCTACAGCATTTCAAACTGTGGAATTTGAAAAGCAGCATTATGAAAACTAGAGAAATGGTTGAGAAATTTAATTCAATGTTCCTCTTGCTGTTCCAAAAACTCTGATTCTCAAGAGAGGAAAGAAAAATAATAAAAGAGGTAAAGATTGTTAATGTGTCAGGTAACACAATCAATGTCAGTGTCTTATGATGTCTTGACTAATGTTTTAGGGACAGCATTAGACTGCCATTTGGTATTTTTATAGGACTTTAATAGATAATAAGTGATTATTGCTATACTCCCTTGACATAGCAAGGGCTTATTACTGAGGGGACAGCATGTCCTAGTTGCACCTTAAATATTTTTAAACAATTTTCACTGGTGAAGAATTTAATCTCATCTACTGTGTGAAATGTAACTCACATACATCGGATGTTGCTTCTATAAAAAATTTCTTCATGATTTTTCTGAGTTACTCCTCTCTTTCCTGTCTGATGAGAGTAAAATGAAATTGTAATGAATAAGAAAGTGAATAACTTTAGTAAATGGGTTAAATTAATTTGTAGGCTATCCCTCCCCCATTGTTTTAGACTGAAATAGGTGACCCAGCCTAAGAAGAAAAAAATGCCGAAGTGTAATGCTTTCATATGTATGGCCAACATTGATATTCTGAAAGTGCATCCAAATCAAAGAACCATCTGGAAGCATCTTTTGATGTGGATAAGAATATACATTCCTATTTGGAGCCATGAGCTATTTGTGACTGAACTGGGGCCGTTTTGTCTATTGTTCAATATTTTGTCTTCATTTCATAACTTTTTTCTTAATGCTAATTGATTTGAAAAATACAATAACGAGAAAAAGTTAATTGAAAAAATAAGTTGGCTTGCCGATTGGCTCTGCCTTTTTGGAAGGGTATGGTGTTTCTTTTTCCCTTCCTTCCTTCCAAATACCCTTGGAGTCCCTTGGCAGGGAGTAATCATGCCAACTGCACGTCACACCCATGCTATTTCCTAATACTTCCTTGTATCTCAAGAGAACAGTGGAAGCTTTTTGTATTTAGAGCTGGATGTCTCTGTTCTTGTAATTTTATACACTGAGCAAACATTAAAGTCCGACAATCCTATCTCTTTGCCTGGAATTGTCCTATAGGATGAAATGATAGATTTCATTTTGAAAAATACAGTGTAATGGATTCAATCTTCGGTGGTGGCAAAGACAGCGATTGGGACATACTACCATCACTTAAAAAGCTTTACTGATATAGCTAGGCACTACATGCAGAATTATAGATGTGCAAATCCTTTATTAACATAAGTGAAACTTCTCTTGCAGAAGCAGACCTATCCTTTGGAAAGCTGGCATGGTTACTTCAAATGCTGGCCTTATCTGTCTGTGGGAATGTGCACGAACAGCTTGCTTTGCTTAGTTGTACTCTTAGTACATGTGTCATCTGAGTCACTGTGTGAGTGGGTGGTCCTGGAAATCAAAGTAATTTATTCAGTCAATCAAATTTCTGTATGTGCATAAATAGATAACCAGGGAGACTCTTTGAAGCAGCTATATACATGAGGCTCCCAGTAGACTTGGTGGCTTTAATATTTCAAAGCGCAAGTATTATAAAGCCTTCTTGCTTTATAAAGCAACTCTCTCACCAGCTTTGCTTAGTTCTATTGCCTAGGGCCCTGCATCAGTTGCCAATAGCTATCCAAAGCAGTTCTGAGTACAAAGTTCTAGTTTTGACCTATGACTCTTTATATAGTTTGGTGGGTGCCACTTTCTCCATCCAGAATTGGCCCATACAGCAGGTTCATCTGAGGAAAAGCTTGTTTACACATCACTTTCCAAAAAAGGAGGGAAGCTGAATCCAGAAGTTGTTTTTCTGTTGTAGCCCAGCCTTATGGATTAGTGGCCCCTTAGAACCAAGGCCTCTTTTGTTGCAATCTCCCAGAAGTTATTTAATAAAGAGCTTTTTTGGAGAACATTTGGTGGTCAATCTGTCATCTCCATTATTATTTACCTGTATATTGTTTTGATTTGTTAATGTTGATTTGGCAGTATACAAAAAGAATAAAATAAATATGTTGTATACTACTTAGTTTATTTTTCTTTTCTTTTAAATCTACCTTTGTGTATCTAGCAAAGCTCAAAGGAAAAGTGTTCATAAATATGGAACTTCCAAATCACTTAATAATATAATATGCATCTGAAATGTATCTTTATGCTACAAAGAAAAGAAAGGACTTTTCCTCAAGAGCATGTAGAACTTCAGATTTTTAGAAATAACCACTTCCTTAACTGACCACATTTTATAGGATAACGACTGCAAATGATATCATTTTTTTAGCCCTCTAAATACCAGTAACATGACCACAATTTTTGTCAGAAGTTTTTGCTATTTCATTTACTTGTAGCAAACAGATCGTATGACTTACTTTCCACAAACAGAATGTTGATATGGGCAGATTTATTCACCTTGAAGAAAATCACATGGTGTTTCTCAATTACTAAAGCTCAGATGTAATATATAAATCCTGCCATATTATATTTTTGATCAGTAATTAATGGTTAAAATGTTCAGCAAAATCAGTTGTCTCTGGCATGTGCCCTAAGGATTATAGTATGTAATTGAATTCACAGAGCACTTTTTCTAGAGATCCTGAACATGGGATTGTGGGAAGAATGAAGAGTGATGGGTCAAATACTATTTTCAGTGACAGTCATGTTGAGGTGGGCTTGTGGATTCCATAATGTCATTGAAAGATAATTGTTGGATTGCCGGACAGACAGGCTGGAGGCGAGGGTTTAGTTAAACAGATCTTTATTAACACAACAACTGTCAACTGTCAAACCGCGGCAAGCCCGGGATTCCCCGGGCTGCTGCTTTTATACTAGGCGTGCTTAGGCGCGCCTCAGCCAATCAGCGATTGGCTGTCAAACTCTTTACTCTTGCAGCACGGGCTTGCAAAGCCCGCCAAACGGCTGCAACCAATATACAACACTTTGGAAGAAGAATAGTTTAATTCTGATTAATTAACAGTTGAACTCTGTACATGCTCTTAAGATAGATGTTTAAAGTAATGGTTTCTGCTGATGCGAGAGTAAGGTCATGTTAATTAGCCTTTTTTGCAAGAATACACATTAGTGAGCAAGCTTATACCAGCACAAGCTTATCTGTTCTCAAAACCAAAAAAACTTCTTGTTCTTCTAAAAATGCTTGCAACTGCAAGAAGCCTTACTTTGGGAAAAGATAAGGAATGTGGGAGGACGTATGAGGTGGATGAGAACAGTGTGGAGGAATGATCAAAGGAGCTTTGATAATTTTGTTTTTCTCATTGTGATGTGTATAAAAGCTAAGGCATTTCTTCTGGGTGCCATTTCACTCTGGAAGCTGCCAACAGGGGAAACTGGACACCCGCTTCTTGCAAATGGCCATCGCAATAAAGCATTAATTTTAATATACCTACAAATCTCATCTTATATTTCAATTGGGTTTATGAATACTTAAGTGTCTGGAGTGACCGGGGAAGAGTCACCAGAAACTCTAGAGGTCAAAGGAACATAACATGATCTTACTTTTGACAGATACAGGTAGCAAACCTGTTGGATGAATTGTTATCCTCTTACACAGCAGAAAACCTGCATTGCATGTTAATGACTTATTGCATATTTGGCTAAAGCTCTCCAGCATGTAACTATGTACTCCAGCAGAATCAAGAAATAAATTTCAGTTTAGTGATTAAATTTGCTGCTAATAATGTCAAAACGACATAAACACATATTTAACATTTTGAAATTGTCACAGGCAGAGAGAATTAGTTTGCCGGAAGATATAGCGTATTTCAAATGGTTTGATCTACAAAATTATAGTATTATTAGATTTTATTGAGAATTTTAGATACAGCAGCAAGCAATCCCTAGAGATGTATTACTGAGAGCAGATATTTATAAATCAAGAAAGTAGTTCTACCAGAACTGTATATTTAGGCTTTATTTTTCATATTTCTATTATATTTCTTCGGTCCTTATTTCTGCATTTGAGGACTCTACAATTTTTTATTTTTTAAACTTGCCTTTATTATTTTTATAAATAATTTAAGGCAGCAAATACATCAAATACTCTGTGCTTCTACTTTTTCTAACAACAACACTGTGAGGTGGTGGGGTAAGAGGAGCGGGAGAGAGAAAGAGAGAAAGATTGGCTTACTTATGGAGCCAGTTTTTATGCTTAAACTGGAACTAGAATTCAGTCTCCTGATTTCTAACTTGGCATCTTAATCAGAATCACTTGACCAAACTAGTTTTCTTATTAATAGATTATAAAAAGTGTACCCTAATTTTATAACATGGTAATGAAGAGATATTGAGAAGCGATTTCACTGAGTTAAGTAAGCTTGCATGACATAATTAAAAGGTATTAAAGAGTAACTTATCTGTGTTAAGTGATTTTGTTGATCCCGTAAACAAGGAAGAGAGGTTATGTTTCTAGTAGATAAATGTGCAAAACAATGGAGGAAAAGCAAAGCTGTGCATATTAAAGATCAGTTAATATAGATTAGCTACCATTACAATTGCTTAAACACCAGATTGGTATAGATTGCATTCACTCTCTTCAATACATGTCTATAAATGCTTTCATGTGCATGTAACTAGAACTAGCACATGACTGCAAGAAAACCTCCAAAGTAGTAATTTGTCAATTTGTTTGCAACGTAAAAGTATACAAGATGCAAAACTGTTTCTAAGTTGATGAGGAAAGAAACTGCCTAATTAACAGTTGTAATTATTGTTTTAGGTATTAAGTTTGGAATGAAGCTGTCACGTGAAGAATCCACTCATTAATGTTACAAGTAAAGCATCAGCGCCTTTGTTTAGGCTCATGAAAAAGGCGTGAACAGATGCTATCTTGGACACTAGAGATGTGTGTACTTCAGCCTTACTTTTTAGCAGTGAGCAGGTTATGGCAAGTCCTTTCAATACAAATTACTGTATTTTCTTTCTATCTTTCTTTTTATTGGGGGAGGAGTGTTTGACTAAAGCTTTAGGACAATTGATGGCGAACCTTTTAGAGACCGCGAACCTAGATGAGTCATAGCTAATGAGTTGCAGCTCATGACATCATTGCCTGGTGCTGCTATTTCTTTCCATGCATGTGTGTCATAGATCCACCACCACTGCTTTAGGATATACAGATTGAATGTTCACTTGCAGTCATAAAGTTCGATTAAAAAGTTATGGTCCATCACTTCGTGGTAAAACAGACGTGATGCAGTACATATATAATGTTTGATTTTTTGGATTGGGCCAGTCACTTCCAATCCACCCTAAGAAGCAGGTAATGACAAACCACTTCTGAAAAAACTGCCACGAAAACTGCAAGCACTATTCAAGGAAGTCACCAGGAGTAAAGACTGACTCAAAAGCACATGCATACATACATAAACCAGAGCTTGCACTCAAATTAGTACAATATATCCTTTATATCAGTGATGGCTAACCTTTTAGACACTCAGTGCCTGGATGAGTCACAACTAATGAGTTGCGGCTTGTGATTTCATCGCTTGGCACTGCTATTCTTTCTGAACATGTACATGGCCCTTGACATCATTGCCTGGTGCCGCTACTCTTTTCTGAGAATGCTCAGCTCTGGAGCGATGCTGGGGCGACTTGGCTCGCTTGCCAGCAGAGACAGTTCTGCATGCCTGCAACGGCACACACGCCATAGGTTCTTCATCACTGCTTTATATAGTTGCCTCTCTCAACCATAAGCATAATCTAAGTGAAAGGAGCATAACCATAAGTATGATCTAAGGGAAAGAAGCATAACCATAAGTATGATCTAAGGGAAAGGAGGTAAGAAGTATTTCAGAATAAATACAGTCTCAGATTCATCAAGGACTTTGTTGCACTTCCACCTATGCTAAATAAAAAGATAGAAACAAAAAAAAGGTAAATTCTTTCATCACTCAACTTTGAAGTAGACTGTCCAATTTTGTTTTTTTTCCCCTGGTAAATAAGGCTTACTATGACCATAATAGCAACTACACATTAATGTGATTCTTCTACAATATACCATATTTTCCCATCTCTGGAACGACCTCCCCCCAGAGGTTAGAACAATTACAGACCTCCGTGCTTTCCGTCGAGTCTTAAAGACCCACCTCTTTACCCTGGCCGGTTTGGCCTAACCCGAACTTCTCCCCTCGACCAAACGTTTTAAATTTTAAATTATATTTCGATTTTAAATTGGTTTTATATCTGAGTCTAAAACAGCCACCGATTTAATTGTTTTATAGGTTTTTTAAAGTGTTGTATTTTTGTTGTACCTGTTTTGTAAATGTTTTTTATATGGCTGTACACCGCCCTGAGTCCCTTCGGGGAGAAGGACGGTATAAATTTTTTAAAAAAATAAATAAATAAATAAAAGAAAACAGATTAAAATGGAAAAAACAGGTAGATTGGTGATGGTTTAAGATGATATATGGTAGTTCAAGAATATAAACTAATAGGCTGAGGTATCAGAAAAGGGAAAATACCTACATACACATAGTGGAAAAAATAAGCAAAATGTTTAGATATATATATTAGATATATATATTTAATAGGAAATATTTTGTTAGAATATTCATGTAGTAGGACTAGCAAAAGTTGTCTTGTTAGTAAGAGTGCACCATTTAGCAGTAAGTGTTCCTGCAGTAACTTCAGACAAAGTTTCTCAAAGTTTTGAAAAGCACAGGAATTGGAATCAGGGAACAATTGACAATTAATATTGCTATTTTGGCAATAAAGTGACAGAAACATTATTTACTGCTGTCCTGACATCACCAAACTCTGAGCCAAATACAATTTTGGATCACCTTCTTACGAGTATTCACTGATATGCAGTTTTACTCCCTCAAGAATGACTCTGCCCATCTAGAAAAACCTCCAAGACCCCAGACCTGATCCTATAAGTAAAACACAACCCCATACAGGAGAGGTCTATTTTCTAGACTCTTCAATCCAGTCCACAGAAAAAGCAGCAATTTTATTTTCTCTAGATTTAGTACCAGACTTTTCTCTGTATCCAACTTATTGTACTCATTTTTTGTAGCCAAGAGGTATGTAGAGGCATCACAAGAGCCAAGCCATGTGATGTCCAAGCCTGGGATTTGAAAATAAAAAAAAAATCTACCTGAACATTACAGAAAAGGAAAGTCAGTTGAAGATAATCAGCACTTTTATAGCAACTCATTTCAAACCTATGAAAAAATGAACATGGAACTCAGGATGGGACATTGCAGAATTCCAAAGATACAAGCAATAGTTTACCATTACTACTTTATAGTCTCTGCAGAGACAGATTTATTTATTTATTTATTTTATTTATATCCTGCCCTTCTCCCGAAGGACTCAGGGCAGCTTACAGACACTTTAAAATACATAAAAAACAAACACTATTTAAAATATTATTAAAAGAATTAAATTAAGCCTAATACTAAATATTTAAGAACCCCATCTAAAAACCCCAAAAATTAAGAACAGGAGAACAAGGCACAGCTACAACAGACCCGCCAGATGGAATAGGTGGGTTTTCAAAGCACGGCGGAAGGTCGGAAGGTCAGAAATAGTACGAATTGCAGGGGATAGCTCATTCCAGAGGGTGGGTGCTGCCACAGAGAAGGCTCTCCCCCTGGGGGCCGCCAGTCGGCATTGTCTGATCGGCGGCACCCTGAGGAGACCCACTCTGTGAGAGCGTGTGGGTCGGCGGGAGGTATCCATTGGTAGAATGTGGTCCTGCAAATAACTGATGTAGCACGCTTGGCCTACTTACTGAGTTAATCTATTGGCTGAAGTTGCAAAATTCATAGAATAACAAACAATAACCCAAGAAACAAGATTGATAAACTCACTAACTAACCAAGGTTAAAGTGAACCAAGATTAGCATGATATTTTAGGGCAAACTACTCGGTCTTATACTGAGTTGCTAAAGTGAAATTTATGAACATATATGTGTCTTGGATTCCTGTATATGTATGCTAAAAAGTGAACTCTGTGAGCTTAATGTGATTTATATACAAATTGGTCAAAGAAGAGTGCAAGTGCAGTGTGCTTTCCATTGCCTTTAATCCCTCCCTCACATTCCTATCTGCTGGGCTTGACTCTGTTTGCCTCTGTGTTTCGTTCCTTCTTCTCGAAGTGTCAAAAACCTCTCATTAAGGTTGCCATAACAGAGATGGTATGCAGAAAGCGCAATCGAACAATGTAAATCCCTTTATTAAAAAAATCAAATTAAAAATGGTCTTGTCCTAAGCTACAGTATTAGGACTGTAATTCACAGAAGAGATGCTACTTTGGAAGAAACCAGACAATGAAGAACATAAAAAAGCAGTGCCTGCAGTGAGGCACTGAAATAATGAATAATCCTGTTTTTGAGGTTGCTTCCTTATTCTTCCACCCTTTGTTTTCTACCTTGCTGGTACCGATTAGAGCTCACAACTGAAGGGATAGAGCTTGCTGTCTCTTCATTTAGTCTGATGGCATACTCAACCTTCAAAGATGAAGGACGTATCATAGAGTAGAGGGATGGTGTCCTTAGAGAAGGCAAATGCAGACACTCACTTTTCATTGGTTCTGCAAGCATTTTCTGCCTGTTGAATTGAGATTATGGATATTATAGCCCTCATGTATCTTGTTAGGGAGGCCTATCCTATGATCTTGCTGACTCCAGTAAACAGCTGAACAGAGTCATTTCAAAGATTTGATTACATAAGTTATCTTCAAGTTCTGTGATCCCCTTAATCTTCTTTGGCTCATGAAGAGGAGAAGGTTTTCACTGTTTATAAATTTCTTTTATTGTGAGTCATTTGGAATCCCCTCTGGGCTGAAGCGAAGCGAGACAGTTGTTAATTGAGTTTTGCCCCATTTTTATAACTTTTCTTGCCACCGTTGTTAAGTGAATCACTGCAGTTGTTACATTAGTAATATGGTTGTTAAGTGAATCTGGCTTTCCCATTGACTTTGCTTGCCAGAAGATGCAAAAGGTGATGACATGATCCTGGGACACTTAAACCATCATAATAATGAGCCGCTTGCCAAAGGTCTATATTTTGATCATGTGACCATACAGATGCTGCAATAGCTGTAAGTGTGAAAAATGATCATAAGTCACTTTTTTCAGTGTCATTGTAACTTTGAACTGTCACTAAAAAAGCAGTTGTAAGTCGACTACCTGTACTTTCCATCCACACTTTTTAAGTTGCACCCTATTTCCTGGAAAATGGAAGAGCGATAGTCTTGATATAATGTGTTGGAAAAGAAACGCAATTCCTTAATATTTCTTCTTCTAGCAAATCATGGAAGAGATAACAAAGCCCTTGCAATTGTTTACAACCAATTTGCATAGAGGAAATAAGAACATGAAATAATTGTGAACCCTACACTAACAATTTAAGTGATAGCATTTCTTTGAAAGAATATTCATGTTTCTAAAATAAAAGGTAAAATTTGTAGTTAAGTGTCTGACAACGTAGTCTACACAGTGAAAGTATGCAGGCAAAAGTTAACATTGCAAAAATCACTGGAATTTACTTGTAGGTAATATTTAGGTTTGTTGCCTAGTCCTTAAAATGTAAGTATAAGATGTCCAATAGTGGTGCGCTAATTTTGTCATCTTCCACTATATTTATGCAACTCCCTGGTATCAGTACAGTGACTTCATATCTAAAATCTATGACAAGATTTCACATTTTAGGTTTATGTCATGCCCTGAAAAATCTGCAAGGATGTAGACATATACCACTTCTCAAAGATGACTTTGCCAAGTACGGTTCTACCCATTTGATCTATATATTTAGAGAAGACTCACTGAGACCCCTCCTCCACATGAGTTGCAAGTGATGTGAACTGGTATCAGACTTTATGTTTGGAACATGCTGCCTCTAGATGAAAGCTTGGTACCAACCACCTTTTCATTCTTGTCAGTCCTAAAGACCATATTAGTGACCCTTTGGGCCGAGAAGAACTTATGGACCACTATTAGTTCTTCCTCAGTATGCAGGACAAGAAGTCACAGTTTCTCAGTTTCTAGCCTGGTGTCTTTAACCTTTATGAAAAACTGGGTATCTAATGTAAAGTAGTTGGTATTTTTCCATACCATAATATAAAGACTATGCAAAAGAGCTACTTACTCTTTGAGGAAATATATATTTATTGAAGGATAAGCTTATGACATGAGAAATCATCTATTCTTTAATGTTCTACAAAATCCTTTATTTTATGGATCTTTATGACAGCTCATCTTTCTGTGTTTGGGATTTGCTATATCTTGGAGATGGAAGAAGACAAATTTGTGAGCACAAGCTCATAAATATATAAAGATGCTTGTACAGTAATGTAGAATTATAGGTGTGTGTGTTTCTCTTCCTGAATGAGTTCTGGATATATTGAACTATTAATATTGATAGATTTCTGTGGTGATCCACTGGGACCTCCCATGTTCAAGATGCGTAAAGACATCACAGAAATCCATACCCTATTTCCCCTCCTTTCTATTTGAAGGATCCTTTTCAGTTCTCAAATGGAGGGACTGAATGTTTGGGATTGCATTGGAACCAGTTTGAAAAGAATTTGGGTGGTTTTACTAATAATCAGATTATGGGGTTTTGATATAGAGTAGCTTTTTAAATTCCTTTCATTGGCCTTGTCAATTTGTAGTCCACACACAATTAATTCATATTGTCTGAAACTGTAAATCTTCAGTGCATCTCAAACGTTTATAAAATAACTGTGCATATAAACTGGGGATAATCAAGTGTACATTGCACCCCTAAAAGCAACATGCAGAAGTTACACTCTTCTCCCCCTCTCTGAGAATATTTTCAGCTGGTTATCATCTTGCATCCGTAATGGTATAACCCCCACAATTTTTTTCCATAGAATTTCAAACTATTGTAACAGTAGCGGGCAACCTAAAGCCAAACCCTTGCAGGGAGAAAAGGTTGTATAATTATACAGATTACATGGATAGATGTCTCTGGAATTAATTTTTCTTATTTATGGGTGTGTGATCTGGTGTTGGCAATCAAAAATTTAGCCTCGGGGTACATTTGCACAAAACTGGGTATTATCTTGGATTTCTATAGTTTATTATGACTGCAAAATTTGGGTTTCCACAATGCAAAGTTTGGAGAATCTTTCAGTGTAGGATAAACGATTCCAAGCTGAGTGCCAAGAGGTTTTAAGGCTCACTCACCTTCTTTGGAAAGCCTTGTTCTCTTGTCACTTTAATGTGCTGACTATCAATTATTAGTGCCTGATTCATGAGGCTTGTGCTGGCAGAGAATACTATGGTTTGGATTACAAGCTACTGGGCTATCCTGTCAAATCTCTTGTGCTAAGAGTAAATTTCCCTAAAGATTGAAGAAGAAGCTCAGCTTTAATTATTTTATTTAATTTGCTCAGGGTTGATCCCTACTTTCTGTAGAAAACAGAACGATAGATAATGTAATGTTACTTTGGGAGATATGTTAATCATATGCAATGTTCTATTTCTCAGTCCTAGGGGCACTCTGTAAATGTAAACATTCGCTTTAAAAGCCTGAAAGAGTTTACAGAACTTTAAATGAAATAAAGGAAGCGCCTTGTTTAAGTTTAAACCTTCCTAACCAGACCAAAAGCTGCATAAATTATTATAACTCTAGGGTAATAGTTAACTTATAATCAGAATGAGGTAGACAGTTGCAAGGTTTTATGATTTTTTTTCCAGTTTTTCTTTTACATGAAGAGAACACAAAGTTGACTATTATCCAGTTTATTCCATTTTTTTTGTCTGTAGTATGCAAAATTTGGTTACATAACTATGTATAAAAGTGTTAGAACCTTACATACTAATCCTGTCACCACCATTCCCCACCGCCTCCTATTGAATGTGACTATAAACTTCTATTCCAGAGTTCCCCAAAATGATCAATAGCAGCCCTCAAGGGTCAAAGGCACTATCTAAAAGATCAGTGCGGTTGTTGCTATAATTATAGTTAACCATAGTACCATTAAAGTAGTATTTATTAAATTATTTTCATGTAGCAGGAGTCAATCACTGACCAAACATTTATTCCCTCCAGAATGTGGCTATTAGGTCATGAATTGTTGTTTCCTTGTGCCCTAAATACCTGATAAGCTGGTGGTAAATCAGCACCCCTACTGACTGAGAATAAAGTAAATTTTCATATAGTAAATGTTGGGTGGTCAACGAACCATTTGAAACTTCACGATGAACTGGGGCTTGATGAACTGAAGTGCTTAGGAGATCCCTGATCTACATGGCAGCATTTTTCAAGATTCTCTCTCAGGCAGAAGATTGAACTTGTGTTCAAACCTTTACAAGAGAAGCTCTTTTATAGGCCATGTTGCTCAAGACATGGGTAGTGAGGATAATGAAGATGCTGTTACCAAGGGCATGAGAGAAGCACTGCATGCAGCTTTATGCCTCTTAGTTATTTCAGAGCACAGCTAAGATGTAATGATGTACCCTATGTGGGATGCAAGCTTACCAGTTATTAAGTGCTACGATTTTCCAGAGAGCATGTCCTTAGGAATTCAGTGGAACTTTTAACTGAGGGGTCATATAGAAGATTGTGTTCGAAGTGAATTCATAACCCAACGATATAAAATGCAGATATAATTAAAGTCAAATCCACGGGAAGAAGAATTGCATTATTCTTGAATGAAAATTTACAGGTATTGTGGTTATTGTTTAAATTATAGTGATTATATTTTAATCACTATTTCCTGCAATCTTAATTTTTGATCGTTTTTGTTATAAGAATGCAATGCTGAGAAACATTGCTATTCTCAGAAATGCTTGTTATCTGCCACGTAAGCCAAGAAAGGCTGTATAAATCATTGCCCTTACATCTTGTTTATTACCCAAGGCACATATATCTGACTTATAACTGGTGGTGATGCCATTTTTATGGATAGTGACAGGAACTGTGAATTGTAGGAACAAGAAACTTAAATCTGAGGCATAACAGACAGTAAGTTCTGTTCAAGGTAAAAGCAGACAGCAAGGTCAAGTTTACATTTATTTTAAAATTTATTTTTGTATACTGCTATACTTTGAAAGGACTCGTGGCAGTTTGCCACATTAAAGTGAGAATATTTAATTCAATTTTTTTAAAGGATTAATATGTCTGTCTATTTCACAATGGTGACTCTAGGTGGCATTCACATTTCTGAAATGCAGGAAATATGGCATACAATTCCTAGCACCCAAGGATAAATCAATAACCCCGTTCATCGAGAAACTCATCAAGAGCAGCAGGGCTCACTTAAGTTCCTGACATAAATTCAGCACCTTGAGGAAGGCTAATAGGGTTAGGATCATCTAGGTCCCAGGGAGATGCTGTTCCCTAAGGTAGCCACTGCTACTCAGAAAGCATGGCTCTCGATTCAAAAAGATGATTAATAATAGCAACTTTATTGTCACTGTAAGAGTATACACAGTATACACATACAACGAAATTAACATAACGCCCAGAGACCAGATCCAACACACACCCACACATGACAATCCCCAAAGGCACCCCTTCCACCAAATTCTCTCCTCCCTAAAAACACTCAAGCAGCCACACAACAGACCAAGTAATACTATCCAACAGTTCACTGATGGTGGCCCTTAAGTTCTTTGTTAAGTGCAATTATAGCTCTGGGGTAAAAACTATTCAGAAAATGAATGGTCTGAATTTTAATTTATCTGCATCTTCTGCCAGAAGGCAACAGTTCAAAGAGATTGTAGGCAGTATGGGAAGAATCTCTGTGAATGTTGTGCAACTTCCTCGAGCGGTGAGATGCAAAAATGTCATCCAGGGCTGGTAGCTGGAGCCTGATGATATTCTGATCAGTTTTAATAATTCTCTGCAGGGCTGTTTTATCCACTACAGAGCTGCTCCCATACCATGCAAGTATGTCATATGTCAGGACCCTCTCAATGGTGCTGCAATAGTAGGACAGGAGTAGATGCTGAGATTATTTAATAGAAGGGACCCAGAGCATTGTTAGATCTAGTTGGGCGAGCACAGACAGATATGTACATGAACCTGATAAATACTAACCAAACCCTAAACTTCTACAGTCTAAATGACAGTAGTGACAAATAAAAGAGATGCTCAAATTATCCTACTTTGGACACCTTATGTGAAGACTCAGCACTATGGAAAAGGCTCTAATTCTGGGGGAAATGGAAGGAAGAATAGAAGACTAATAGCAAGGTGGATGGGGTCAGTTACAGTGGCAATAAGTGCACTGTTGGAAGACCTGAATGGCCAGATAAGGGACAGAACTTCATGACAGAAATCTATGTGGTCACTAAGACTCAAGAATAACTTGATGGCACTAATGAATCAAATAACCACATTTTCAGTTGAAAAAAATACAACTTCCAACAGAAAAAGTTAATCAGAGCCTCAAGAATTCTAGCCCATGTCAGTCTGAAAATAGCCTTCTAATGGATGGCGATCTCTTTATAAATATGGTATCTTTTTGGACCAAGCTACAAATATCACAAATCATATTTAATTGACTTCTTTGAATGTTCACTTTATAATATCTGCAGTTTATGCTGCCTGCCATCCTTCTTCTGTGCTAAAACTTGCTTATTATTTATTTATTTATTTATTTATTTTATTAGATTTTTATACCACCCTTCTCCTCAT
>JANHFO010009362.1:293241-305247 GCA_032468095.1 Pareas carinatus | reverse complement strand
GCCTTATATTTCAGTGAGAGGCAAAACTGTAAGTAGGACTTATTTTCGGAGGATGTCTTACTTTCGGGGAAACAGGGCAGTTGTTCTTTTCTCTAGACTGGCCATACCCAATTCCTGCAACCATTCTTCATTTGTTTTTGTCTCCAGGCCCTTAATCGTCTTAGTTGCTCTTCATTGCACTTTTTTCTAAAGTCTCAACATCTTTTTTTGTAACGTGATCAAAACTGGATTCAGAATTCCACGTGTGGTGTTACTAAGGATTTATAAAGCGATACTAAAACGTCATGTGATTTTGATTCTATGCTTGTTTATACAACCAAGGACTGTATTAGCTTTTTTTTTGCTGCTGCCACATACTGCTGCCTCATGTTTAAGTGATCACCCACTAGGACTCAAAGTTTCCTGTGACAGTTACAGTTTTTTGAGTGAGGCTTCACCTAATCTGTACTTGTACCTTGGGTTTTTCCTGCCTAGGTGTAAAACCTTGCTTTTCTTCACATTATTATTATGTATGGTCAATCTACAGCTAGATTCACAGTCTAAAACTGTTGGAAGCTTAATTATTCAAGTCCTAACAGGATCTACACATTATAAAGGTAGCATCTAGGAATATAAACAGTTCCATATATTATTATTGTTGTTATTGTTGGTTGCACAGTTAGCCAGATGTTTAGATTTGGCATAGACATGACCCTCCTAAAATCAAAATCATTCTGCAAGAGCTCAACCAGACAAGTGTGAACCAACCTAGAACTAAGGAGGAATTTCCTGACAGTGAGAACAATTAACCAGTGGAAGGACTTGCCTCCAGAAGAGGTGGACGCTCCATCGCTGGAGGCTTTTAAGAAGAGATTGTACAGCCACTTGTCTGAAATGGTAGAGGGTCTCCTGCTTGGGTGGCAAATTTGATTGGAGGACTTCTGGGTCCTTTCCAACTCTATTATTCTGTTATTCTTTCCATGATCCCATCAAACCCAAAGATAGTCCAGAAAGTAATAAGCAGGAGGTTGGTCTAGAAGACCTCTAAGATCCCTTCCAACTCCATTATGTTCTATGTTCTATGTAAGGTCCCTCTTCTAAAAAAAGGTAACGTTTCCTGAGTCAAACTTTGCTCCTGACAATCTCATCAACCTTTCCATGGTTGTTTTCTTGACAACTGTAAGTAGCATATAAATAATCTCTCTCTCTCTCTCTCTCTCTCATTCTTCCTTTCTCTCTCATTCTTCCTCTTTCTCTCTCATTCTTCCTTTCTCTCTCATTCTTCCTTTTTCTCTTTCTTCCTCTTTCTCTCTCATTCTTCCTCTTTCTCTCTCTCATTCTTCCTTTCTCTCTCTCTCTCTTTCTTCCTCTTTCTCTCTCTCTCTCATTCTTCCTCTTTCTCTCTCTCATTCTTCCTCTTTCTCTCCCTCTCTCATTCTTCCTCTTTGTCTCTCTCACACTCTCTCTCTTTCTTGCAGGGGGAGAGACTGGTCCATTTTGGAGCCTACCAATAACCTTGGAATTTCTGGTGGTGCCTCAACCAAATACTAAGCAGGCCCAGCTTTTCAAAATCAAACAGGATCCAATTTAGTAGTGGTGCAGTTATTCTTACCATTAAATATGTACAGCTGGTGCTGACATAAAATGACCAGATGCAAAAAAGGAACAGAGCCTGAATCTTTTAACACTTGACACACTGCAGCTAGGCCTTCCAACCGGTGTACTTTTACAGGAAATTCTCTCTTCGGGGATACTTGTAGAAGATCAGTCCTTTTTTTTTTGCATGCGATCAACTCATACCTGCAGTTTTACAATACAAAGCAACCTGGTACGTATTTTGCCTTAAGAACAATTAAATTAAACATGGTGAGAAGAAAAAAGATGTTGAGACAAAAGTGCAGAGAAGAGCAACTCAGATGATTAAAGACCTGGAGACAACAACGTATGAAGAACGGTTGCAGGAACTAGATAGGGCTAGTCTGGAGAAAAGAAGCACTAGGGGTGACATGATAGCAGTATTCCAGTATTTGAGTGGCTCCCACAAAGAAGAGGAGGGGTCTACTTATTTTCCAAAGCACCTGAAGGGAAGACAAGAAGCAACGGATGGAAACTAATCAAGGAGAGAAGCAACCTGAAATTAAGGAGAACCTTCCCAACAGTGAGGACAATTAACCAGTGGGACAGTTTGCCTTCAGAAGTGGTGGGTGCTTCATCACTGGAGGTTCTTAAGAGAAGACTGGACAGCCACCTGTCTGAGATGGTACAGCGTTTCCTGCCAAAGCAGAGAGTTGGATGAGAAAACCTACAGCATTCCTTCCAGCTCTATTCTGATTGAGAAATGATTTAGGCCCAGATGGACAACCTAGAGAGGGACACACATGGTGAAGCCAGAATGTTCATCCTAGCTTTGAAGGTTATTGAACCCTAGAATCCCAGAATCGTAAAAGAGAAAAGTTGAACTGGACCACAAGGATCATTTTGGTGCAGGAAAACCAAGAGGGGGCTGCCAACCTCTACTTAAGAGACCACCACAGAACAGGGGTGTCAAACACATGGCCCATGGGCCAGATCCAGCCCCACAGCCTACGTGGATCCAGCCCATGGGCTGGGCATGGGAGAAGAAGGGCGCTCCCTGGAGGAGGTGGCGCTGGCACGGGTAGGAAGGTGAGGCCATGAGGGGGTCAGTTATGGCTGCGGGGGGATCAGCAGAGACTACACTGGTGTGTGTGGGAGAGTCCGTGCAGGCTGTGGGCGTCAAATGGGGTTGGTTGGAGCCTGGGGCATGTGGGATCCGTGGAAAGGGCAGCTCGTGGCAGCTATGGCGGCAGTGGCCTGCAGTTTGGCACACCTGCCATAGATGATGACCTCACCGGTTCTGTACATAGGCCATTCCACTTATAAGATCTTACCAACTTATATTGATGGGTTGTAAGAGGCAAAATGGCTGCCTCGAGGTGCTTTGCTTTTTAAACTTCTCTAATCTCTTTCACCAAAAAAAATGAGGGCAGAAAAGTTTGGCCTGGGCCGCCCGGAGCTAAGTGTTTTATTAGAGGTAGGGCGAGCGAGGCCTCCTGGAGGAAAATTGTCATCATTTCGCTTGTAATTCCAAGCATCTGTTTTCTTATTGATAAGATTTCAGTTACTGAAATGCCTGATGGACTGAAATGTATTGATACGTATTTGAGGCATTTTTTTTTTTACAGGAATTTGCAAAAGAGTAAGTCAGAAATTGAATCTTTTGAACATTTATCATGAAATTGCCTATTGACATCCATTTGCTCTTCTGTTCACTCCGGTTCTATCTCTAAAACATTTTCATAGTTCATTTCTTCCCCACAAAGCTACAGCTGCCAGTAGAGCCATCTCTTGCAGTAAAGCTGAGGCAATTTGGAATTTAAGTATTTTATCATACTGGTTACAGATAGTCCTCGACTTACGCTCGCAATTTTGCCCAACATTTCTGCTGAGTTTCGCCTGTTGTGCAACCTTTCTTCCCACAGTGGTTAGGTGAATCGCTGCAGTCGTTCAGTGAGTAACATAGCTGTTAAGCGAATCTGGCTTCCCCATTGACTTTGCTTGTCAGAAGGTCACCAAAAGAGATCACATGATCCCAGGGCACTGCAACCGTCCTAAATAGGAACCAGTTGCCAATCACCTGAATTTTGATCTTGTGGGATGTGTGCAATGGTCAAAAGTGTGAAAAACAGCCATAGTCATATTTTTCAGTGCCTGTTCTGCCTCATGCCCTGCCGAGCCTGACGAGGTGCTGGGAGCTGGGCGACTCTTTCCTGGTAGCGGGTAAGCCAAGGGCGCAGTCCACGGGGGGGGCGTGTCCCAGTGGGACGGAAGGAGTGCGGGTGCCGAGGTGTGAGCACAGGACCAGCCGGATCAGAGTCAGTGTCCAGTAGCCTGCGACCCCGGAGCGGAGCGGATGAGGGGGGCGCCCCCAGACATTGTCCCCAAAGTCCAAGATCCCCCAGCAGTTCCGTCCGTTCGTGTCCCAATTGGGCGTTCCAAAGTTTCAATGATGCGGCGAGAATCCACGGATCAGCGTTGTCCTTGACGGAATGAAGCCCACTCCCGTAACAACTCCACCCAAAACACAAGAGCCCCAAATCTTGACCTGAAGACTCACCGAACAAGACTGGAGTTTCCCGGCGTAGCAGAAGTTGCTGACCGAGCTTTCTGCCTTAGCAGCCAGCAGTCTTTTTAAAGTTCCCGCTGGGGCGGTGGCCAGTGGCCCAAGATCAAGCCTTAAGAACAAATGCATACAAAGCCAAAGTTGAAAAGACAGTAAATGCCGCCTGTTGGATTGCCGGACAGACAGGCTGGAGGCAAGGGTTTGGTCAAATAGGTCTTTATTAATACAACAACTGTCAACTGTTAAATCGCGGCGAGCCTGGGATTACCCGGGCTGCTGCTTTTATACTAGGCGCGCTTGGGCGCGCCTCAGCCAATCAGCGATTAGCTGTCAAACTATTCACACTTACAAATGGCTGCAACCAATATACAACACCCCTTTCTCCCAGAGTGGTTTCACCCAATTAGCAGACGTAGTCGCCAAGGTAGGCGGGGCGATGAGTGGCCCTACTGGCCCTGCGCAAATCATTCTGCAACGGGATTTCGGCTGGTGAGGTTGTCCCTGTCTGGGCCTCCGGGCTCGCCACAGGTGGCGCCCAAGAGGCTTCTGGAACCGCCTCGACTTGCGTCGGAGACACCTCCTCGCTATGGTGACCGCTCAGCAGACCGGCTTCGGGTAAGTCCCCGGCTCTTCCTCGCGTTGATCTAAGGGGGTAGGAACATTGTAGTTAAGCCCTAGCGGTACCTCTCTTAGCGTGGCCCTAGGCCTTAGTGCTTTCCTTAGTTGGTCTATGTGACGCTGCCATTTTAGCCCATTTGGCAGTGCGATCACATAGGACCGGGGACCTGTAATTTCTGTTATTTCACCCAGCACCCACTTGCAGTCCCCAGAGTAGTTTTTAGCATAGGTCAAGTCGCCTATGCTAAGGGATCTGGCCCCGTCATTTTCCACCCTGGCTCTGTTGGGCTTCTGCCCGTTGTTTTGTGGGGGGTGACATGTTGCCATGTTAGGAACTTGTCTATTTTCTCTTGCTAAGGGCCTGGCCCTTGTCGGCTTAAGGCCTCCTTGGTGGATCTAACCACTCGTTCTGCCAAGCCGTTAGCCGCCCGGTTATGGGGCGCAATAAGCGCGTGGCGGATCCCCCTTTCTCTCAGATATTGCTCCAGGGTGGTGGAGGTAAATTGGGGCCCATTGTCTGAAACAATGAGGTCTGGGAGGTCATGGGTTGCAAATAGGTTGTTAAAGACTTGGATTACAGCCTCAGAAGTGGTGGAGGGCATTAAGTGGACCTCCAGCCACTTGGAATACGCATCTACAATAAGGAGAAAGGTCTTCCCATGAAATGGGCCAGCGAAGTCAACGTGCAGTCGAGACCATGGGCTGGGAGGTCTTTCCCATTCCCTGTGGGGAGCTTTGAGCAGGGCAGGCCTTGATTCCAGGCATGGGGCACAACGTCCCACCCAGTCTTGGATTTGGGCGTCCATGTTAGGCCACCAGAAGTATCCCCTCGCTAGGGACTTCATCCTTTCAATCCCTGGGTGGCCATCATGGAGAGTGGTTAGACTTGTGTCCTTAGAGATTCAGGGAGGATTACTGTCTCTCCCCACAGCAAGCAGCCCGCTTGGGCGAAGATCTCACCCTTTCTGCTAAGGAAGGGCCTAAACTCCTCGTTTACCAATGAATTGGGCCATCCCCTTAAGGCCCAAGACAGCACTTTTCCTAGCATCTGGAATTTGGATGTGGCCTTGGCCACTTGGCCAGCTGTGACCAATCCCGGCTGGCAAGCCTCTATTAAGAGGACAGGGCTTGGTTCCCTCCCTTGATCCACCCTTGATGCCACGGGGCAGCGGCTCAGTGCATCAGCGTGCCCTAGTGACTTGCCAGGTTGGGTCAATCCCATTCTCGTCGCCAGGGTGTTAGATTGCCGGACAGACAGGCTGGAGGCGAGGGTTTAGTTAAACAGGTCTTTATTAACACAACAACTGTCAAACCGCGGCAAGCCCGGGATTCCCCGGCTGCTGCTTTTATACTGCCTAAGCGCACCTCAGCCAATCAGCGATTAGCTGTCAAACTCTTTACTCTTGCAGCCCGGGCTTACAAAGCCCGCCAAATGGCTGCAACCAATATACAACAATAATATTATGGAATACTCAATTTAGGAATGAAGAAATTTTATATCTATCATGCTTTGTATCCTATTTCATTCCTCTCTCAGAACATTCTGGTATCCCAACCAAGATGCAAAACATTCTTTTGAATCAGATTGAATTCTGGTGACCAGATGGACGCGTTCATGTAGTTTTTTGGCAAATAAATGTATTTTTGTTTTCAACTTTCATGTCTACTTTGCAGACCCAGGATTTTCCTGTGGCCACTAATTCAAATACTAATCATATTGAACTGGGTCTGCCTTTTTTGAAGACCAGACAAGTTCAGCAAGTAGTACTACTTAAGCTGGGCTGAAGAATCATCCAAAATAAATGCAATTAGGAGTTTGAAGGGACTTGATTGATTCTGTTAAGTTCTCATTTTTTTGTCAAAAGTCTGGAACGGCTGAGGCAGAGGTAAACTATTATAGTGCTGTTTTTCATCTATACTTCGATCTACATTATAGAAAAATATGTTGGTGTTACTATGCATGTAAACTCAGTAAAAATCTCAGTATGCTGAATATAAAGTTTGAATATAAGCTGGGTTTAAAGTCTAAGCAAATATGGGTTAACAAAGAGATGAGAAGAGGAGAAAGCAAGCATAATTGAATGGTAGTCTTCTTGCTGTGTTGTTTATTCCTAGTTGACAAATAGCTGACCCCTATATGTGCTATCTTTCAACTCTGTACTGGTTGTTTACTTCTAGCTCAAAATTGCAAATAGAATATTCTTGGGCAAAAGTACTTGGATTAAAGGTTAGTCATTGTGTAAAATCAAATTTAAAATGTTTAAAATGTAAATCCTTCAAAGTAATATTATTTTAGAGAGTTATTTGTTTTCTAATATCTTTGAAATGAATTGCTTTTGATAACATTTTTTCACGAGGCAAATTTAAACTTAAACTTTAATAAATGTTTATTATGCATTATCTGTATTGAGAATAATAAAGTCGTGTTTCATTGTAGCTTATAATTATAATTTAGATTCAGAAATATAATTGCCCTGATCTCGACTTTCTTAATAGTTATTAAAAGGAGTATTAACCAACTCTTTTATCTAAAAAACTATTTTTGTGTTAAATGTGCCACACTTGGAATTGACATATAAAATATATAGTGAACAGGTTGAAACTTTGTATTTATGGTGAACTGAACCCAAAACATGGCCTTAAATACTTCCAGACTTTGAAGGATTTAGGTCCAAACCTTGATCACTCAGCCACAGTATTTTGATATTCCTCAAGCAGCAAAAGTTGCTTAGAATAGACTTGTCCAACTGATGCTAAATGCTTAGATTACAATTCCAATTAACCTCAGCAATGCTTCTGCCAAAACTTGGTAGAAATGTTGATAAAGTAGATTTTTCATCAAGAATAACCAGTGTTCCCATAGAAAACATCCTCTTGAGAGAATAAATCAGTCTGGAATACTAAAACATACTAAAACCAAATCTGAAAATGTTTAGATTTGTTTTCCCAGACAGTTTTGGTTTCATGGATACATTTTATTTCAAATCTGTGAAATAACTCTTGTGAAATAGAATGCAGTTTGAATCAGAACTAATTCTTGGCCATCATGACCCTTAGAAAGTTAATCAAGCAAAGTTCCACTTGAACAAAAACTTTCTAACGTTATAGCAGTAAGTAAAATCAATAACTGGAGTCTGGACAGTGGGCAGAGATGACGACAATGACGACGATGACAATGATGATGATGATGATTCATGTAGCTCAAAGAAGAAGAATCATTATTTTTTTCACTTGAGATCTACTACTGTTAACCATGTTGTAAAAATGGGTTCTAGAATATTTGTAGTGGATTGAAATCAATTCATCATCTGATTTTTATGAACACTTAAGTACAAACCAAGGAATTGAATGAACAAAAAAGAAAGCCAGTGTTGTGTGATAAGTACTATTATATTTGAACTGGGAACATCCATGTGATGTCTACTCTCAGATATGGTTACTTGACTACGTAGTCTCCCACAGCCCACCCTAAAATACAGGATGTATTCATTCACTTACATAATGTAGTCTATAGGTTATGGTCTATATGGTTTATTAGAAACTACAGAATTAATGACCTGTTGCATCATCATTTCAGATATATTTCCTTACCTAAACAGATAAATAGAATCACAGGTGGGCAAAAAAAAACAATGGCAGTGGGAATGGCCATTAACTTCCTGCCTGTTTCCACATTGATGTGGCTTGTGAGAAGCTTGCAAGGAGCATCAAAAATCATGTGGCTGATTATGACATGGCAGCATGGCAGCATAGCACTGCCCAATTGAAGGTAACAAATTGACAGACATAAATAATTTATAACAGTATTTTGATTGTAACAGTTTGCAACATAATAATATAAAAATGAGACTTTTGTTACAGGATCAGATTAAAGGGACAATCTCTTGTAAATGAGCTTGAGCTTCTCGAGGAAAGATGGATGGATCAACGGATGGTTCAGTATTAGTGAGGTGGAAATAATTTATGATGACAAACTAGCAAAAGAAAAATCTGGCATACAACATGGCATTGCTTGTGGGTGCCTTTGCAGTCTCTTACAAGAAAGGACCTGGTTTTATTAGAAACATGGTTTAGTTGTTTTCTTTCTACTCTTCCATATGTTACCTACATGCATTGGAGCATGATAACCATTATGTCTGATAGCAGTATTTTTTGAGGAGTAAATTAATGGGATCCATATGCAGCTGGACTTGGGCTTCTGTCAGTGAGGAATAGCATGCTAATCAAAATAAATTATGGACATCCTTCTTTTCACTTGTTGATTCACTCTTCTTTTTTCTGCCTTTTGAGGTGGCAAGGTCAAGAAATAGGCATGGCAGGAATGCTCTTTATTATTGTAGGGTAGAGTGACAGAATCTTGAAAGCTTGTCAAGAGTTTTTCTCTGCCTCATCTTATAACCAGACAAAGTCAAGGTGGGGTTATTTCTGAATTTCTTTCTCTTGCATTACTCCACTAAATCATCTTTTCTGAATGTCCCCCTCTTTTTCTTTTTCTTTTTTTTTGCCCATTGAAAGATCAGGTCTACATTCCTTCACACCTTCCATTTAGAAGGCTTCAGAATAAGGGCCATATTTGGACAAATAACTTGCTGAGAGTTTTGAAATACAGTTACATCTTTCTTGGAGCAAGTTACAAATATTTATATCAACAGGAATTCAGTGCCATTGGCCTGAATTTGAACTGAGACCATTAGTTAATTTCTTTACTATTTCCTGCCAGTTTTTCCACACATGATGTCTTTGAAGAAAGATAAAAAATCACTCACTGTGAAGGAGATAGTGAAAAACCATTTTAAAAACAGTGTTCCAACATTTTCAAAAATAATTCGGGAACCGTGCATCCTTCCATTCTGGCAGCAGATTTGAAAAAGAAAAAGTATTTTAGCTTTTTTTAGCTGTATGGCGATAAATCACATTTCCCCCCATTTGATTTGGGTTTCAGATGTCCTTAGTTATTAGAGTCTTGGAGTGAACTTTCTAAAGTACACGCTGAAAATCAAATGGAGAGAAATTGGTGGCCAGGATTGCCTTCTCGGTGTGGGTAGAAAGCAGTTTCTGCCAAAATCATTTTTATTTTTCTTATTCCAGAACCCTTTGTGAGAATGATCGAGAAAGATGAATGTTATTATATCCTGGAATCATATTTGTTTCTTGTCCTTCGTTCTCTGTTCCAAGACCACCCTGATGATTGCAGTCTACCCTCCTGCATTTTCCAGACAGACATTCTGTATATTTAATTTATGTAGGCATGTAGGAAATGAGAATTGATAAAAACAATGAAATATCTGAGCTGTGGTCCCTTAATTATGAGTGTGTGTGTGTTTAAAATAAGTGTACTTTTCCCCCATTAGATGAATTTTGTTTGGAAGAAAAAAGTGTGGAAATTAAAAATTTTCAAAATCTAAATGAGGAAATAGGTAGAGATCTGGTAGCATCTCTTCTCACTATCAAATTTTATTACAATCCATGCATTTCATGATGAAGATGCATCTGATAAAGTGAGCTATTGTTATTTATTATTATGGTTTGTCAGCCAGATGTTTAGACTGGATATGACATTTTTATCCACTTATTGAGTCCTTTCCAAAAGACTTGGAATAGGCAGGTGTGAAAGTTTGATGGTGTTAAATGTATTGTTGCAGAATTAAGCTATTCTGAGTAAAGCTGCCTTTGGCATATGACTAAAGGTAATTTTCTCAGTGCACCTAAGACACCTATTACTGTTGGTACTGCCTTTGCATTCCATAGTTGTTCTATTTCTATTTGTAGTTCTTTGATTTGTGATCTTCTCCAGTTCTTTAACTTCTTCATTTTCTATTACTTTCACTATTTTATGATCCCACTAGATCAGTGGCCGCCAACCTTTTGGACCTCGGGGATCACTAAATTCATAATTTTAAATCCCACGGACCACTAATATGAATTTTTTTAAAAAGATATATACATTTGCAAAATAATGATCAGAGAACTTCCATTTTATTAATATAAAAGGCACCTATTCGATATAACAAAATTAAAAAGCTTATTTAATTATAACAAAATCTTTAAAGGTTTAATTGTAGCAAAATTATTAAAGTTAGTTTAATTATTACAAAATAATTGAAGCCTCTTTAACTATTACACATTTTAGTGTGATATTTGTCCCTGAGAGAGAGAGAGAGAGAGAGAGAGAGAAAGAGAGAGACAGACAGACAGACAGACATGGAAAAATGAGATTGAGAGAGAAGCAGAAACACACACGTGTGCACACACACAGATAGAAAGAGAGAAGGAGAGAAAGAGAGGAGAGAGAGAGAGAGAGAGAGACAGACACACAGGTCTGGAGAGAAGTCAGCTGGGCTGCAAGCTCTGGGCCTCTGAATTCGCACGCTTTCGGACAGCTGAGAAGTGCTCCGGAAGCGCTTCTGGTACAGCTGGTGCAGGCAAATTCTGAACCCTGGAGGCAGCACAGTCGCATGTCCTTCACTGTCTCTGACATCCCCAGGAGCAGGAACCATACAAAAAAAATCAAATAATCTCCAGATTTTCTTCTGGACCACCAAAATTTTCTCGCAGCCCACTGGTGGGCTGTGACCCACAGGTTGGAGATTACTGCCTTATAATGAGTCCTCTGTTAGTAGACAGAATCAAATAAGCTTATGCAACCCTTTTTAGATCTCTGAGCAGGATAAGCAAAGATATAGAAGGCAACAGTCATTATATGTTAAGTCAGGTATACTTTATGATCCAAGCAAAATCAGAATCAGAATTAGAATTTATTTTCGCCGTGTGTCATGACACACAAGAAATTTGTCTAAAGTGATAGTGCTCAAGCTACGTACATACACAACAGAATACAGTCAAGATACATTCATAGTCGCTTTGAATATATAAGCATAAACAAATAAAATCATTTTTACATGCATAATCATGATCATTTGTAAATATAGGCATATATAGGCCTAATCAAGAAGTATATAAGTATAAGAAACATTCATAGTCTTAAAGTATGTAACATTCATCATGTCTTGTAAAAGTGTAGACAAAAACCATTTCATCTTGTCAGGACATCTTTAGCATTAACACTGTCCTGTGAATCACCTGTTTAGTAGGTTGATGACATGAGGGAAAAAACTGTCCTTATGTCTGGTTGTTTTGGTCTGCAATGTTCTGTAATGTCGTCCAGAGTGGAGAAGCTCAAACAGATTATGACCAGGGTGTGAGGGGTCCATAATTATTTTCCCCGCTCTCTTTTTGGATCATTCAGTGTACAGATCTTCAATGGAGGG